>DWME01008416.1:0-11737 GCA_018244795.1 Parelbella ahira ahira
CTCGTGAGTATACACATTATTGTACACAGGACCTCGGACCTCGCTGCAATCAACGGGAGCCCATGATTAACCCTTCGCACTCGGATTTAATATGACCATGAAACAGGCGAAATAAAATAAAAAAGACGGCCGTTTCGACCGCATCTGTGAATAACTTCCTGCGAGTGGAATGGAAAAATGTATGACGTCGCATACGCTGAGACATACGGGCGCAATGGTAAAACTTATGATGTCGTATTCCCTGAGACATGAGCGCAACGGTAAGATTTGTGATGTCGCATACGCTGAGAAATACGAATGCAAAGGGTTAAGGACCTCGTATACGTACGAAACTAGTCGGGCCATCCCCAAAAACGTACGTGGGTTAAGTCAGTACGTATGTATGTATATAATGATTTTTTTTCTTTTATAAATTTTAATTTGGTAGCATTTTTAAAGTTGCAATCAAGCACGTGCTACTTCACGTGAATTATCAATACGTTTAGTAGATAAGAGTACGAAATCGAAAATAGGCACATCGATACAATACCATCCATAGATATACTAAAGACCTCGTTGCCATGGTTACAAATACATTTTCGTATTCTTCCATGACACGACTCACGTTAGACCCAAAGTTACCTTTCCTTTATTAGGACGGAGCTAGAGATTTTCAGTCCCATCTCATTAAGAGGGTTACAAGGAATACTACATAGCTTACTTCAAGACCTTATTTAGGAACTATGTAGGTACGTATTTCGTTTCGAGACACTACTCAAAGATGTGATGTAACGATAGTAAAGAACCGCAAATAATCGTCTTAAAATCTTAAACAGTAATAATGAAATCGTAGGATAACTCACATACCATCATAGGATAACTTACATATGATCGCAATCTAGACAAAATATTGTTAACCAGATGACTGTATAAGTTTCAAAGTACATCTCCATAAAGACGTTACACCCTCATACCCCGTTGGAAAAGCGTCAAACACAGTACTGCAACCGTTCCAAGAATACAGACACAACACCTGTAGATATTAAAATCTTACACAGGGTTGCCGTTGAGCTGTATCGTTGAACCAGGTAGTTGTTATCGCTGCTATGCTTTCCAGTGCTACTGTCCTGCTTTGATAGGATCAATATAAGACCAGCTCATGAGAATGAGGTTAACGACCCATCTACATTCATTAATTCTGTGCCAAAAACCTCTATCCTTAGAGGCCTGACGGGTGTCTTCTACCGTACATTAACTATTCTCTTTATACAACACCTTCACAGCTTTTTGAGGTTTCTAACTCTCACATCTATCAGTATCCCACATGTGTATTTATTATTATATTTGCTATCAGGTGGTCTCTGCGTACCCCTGTTATCCAGGCGGCGTGAATATTAATTTTATTTGTCTCTAGAACCTAGTTCTTTTCTCCTTAATCCCTGTAAGACGGTCAGCTAACGTAATTGGCCCTTTGAACGTAATTCCTAATGACGTTGTTTGTTTCAATAAAATAAGATTTTCAAAGTTTGTCAATTTTGTTCGCGTTGGCAATGACTTGACTTATTAGGACGCTGCTAAAGTCTGTAGGTTTATAAGAAAATAGTAGATACCTATATTACGCCGCCCTTAGAACTTATCTGAAACAAAATCATATAATGTTAGTTTAACTTTTAACACACGGTAACTCAAGCGTTTAATTTCTATAGGTTTATCGTAGAAGAAAATCCGGTAACAAATCCCAGATATAATACCCAAACACGTCGAATCTCTCGAGCGAGATTTTTAAAACAACATAGTTTATTTTGAATATTACTCAAGAAAAACAGTATATCTTGATAAATATAAACGAAAGTCAATAATAAATAAATAGAATTTACACGAGTAGATACTTAAGTTACATGAGTATACAAAAAATTTCATGAAAGTTGCTGAAGTTGAAGAAAGTTACATTAAGTCTCTAGCAAGGCTCTTCCCAGTTGGTTGTGATGATTCATTGATAACCTTTTGACCTTGTGCCCGAAACAAACAGGTCTGATAATACCCACAGGTTTGGGATCCACGAAGTAAGACGGGATAGGAAACTTATTAAGCATTTCACAATACTGTTGAATGAAGATGAATCGCTTTGTTGGGTAATCTCAGCGGATGTTCGAGCACTCTGTTTTTTATTACATCAAAATTAGATTTTTGTTGCTAAGCCACTTGCCTATACGGATCGTAATAATAGATGAGTAGATGGTAAAATAAAACAAATAAATTTGCAGATCAATAGATGTACAGATTTAATTATTTTTTTCCTTTTTTGTTTGTGTGCTTAAATCATCAAATAAATAAATAAATTAATTTAATTTATAGCTTTCGAGCAGTCCTACAAAAAATCACTAAGTCATTTCCCCACCTTGTGTACATTTACATAACATAATGAGCAATTGCCTAACTAAATAATTATTTAACCCTAATTAATTAACCTTTATCACCCTTCCTTTACATTTTATATTTTACCGCGGATATTTTCGTTACCAACTACAGCACAGTCATGAAACTCGCTACCGCCATATCATATAGATACTAACTAATATATTTTCTTAAACATGAATTCGATAGACGAAAAACTATCACGAATGCAGCTATTTACATTCACTGGGGGGTAGAAAATAAAAAAAATTATAAAGGTAGGTGTCCAGCAACAATTGTTCGATTACACGAAGTGAATAGTAATTTAACTATTTAGCATAGACGTAAGGTGAATCACCCTCCATAATTCTAACATTTACAATCACGAATCTGAACGGCCACGCCCAGTAATCATTGTTCAAAGATAGCTTTTAAACTATAACAACGGTCTATTAGCGTCAGGTACCGCGTATTATTATCGTAAGCGTAATTTATAACTACATGACATATTATTTGAAACGTCCTGTATAATATTGATTATTTTTATTTATGTGGAATCCACCTTCCAAAATTTAGTGATAGAAATAAAAGAGGTTACCCTACATCCCAGCCAATGCTAAAAATATTTACGATCGATATGTGTATGTCTTAAACAATTCGCGCTTGTTCAAAAATTACTTGCAGTGATCTTGAAATTTAGTTATTTAAATGTCTGTTGAATTCCGATAAAGTAGATAGATACATATAACTACTTTGTATCCTAATGGCTGGTTGTGTCCGCGACTGCCAATAGATTCATTGCATTATATGGGTTTTAACAGCTTATTTACGGAACCCGTAAACATTTTCAAAAATAACGTAAGTTACTACTTACAAAATCATCTATCTGTCATTGAAAGTCCTGTCGACAGCGCTTCAGCCGTATCGAAAATTACCCCTAACTACTTAACAGGCAGACAGGCAGGCAAAATATCAAAAAATTGCGTTTTTGTTATATACAACGTATTATATAACTTCACATACACCCATTAAAGGCTATTTTTTTATGTTACCAAGAGACAGTTCAGTTTTATTACATGTATTAATAACTTTAGAATATAATTCACGTTGATAATATGTACATATAAACTGCACACTATTCTTATAGGTTAATTATTTATTACAGTTTCAGGCTATTTATTATCGTGTCAAAAATCCTATTTCTGTCAATCAACCATCGATTTTATCTGTCAATTATTGGTTAACGACTGTTAACGAAGTTAAACCCTTTTGCGCCGCTCGTTAATTCAATCGGAACTTAACCCTTCATTACATTGCGGGCACGTAATTGTGATGTTACAAATCCTCTGCTATGGTGCCATTACTAATTGCCGTGGAATTGTTTCCCATCTGTGCTAGCATTGAAAATTAACTACATGTACATATGTGCCCATATAAATGCATATTACAACTTGGAAATGGTTTTAAGTCCAACTTATTGTAACAGTATTAATATATCGATTAACTAACAGAGGAAATGTAAAGAGTGTAACATTGTACGAACGGTTGGAATGGAATATATTTACTATATGTCTTATGCATTCTAGCAATTTTATATTACTTTTCATTTACGATCGCTTTTAGCTCAATTCATTGTGGGATAGACTGTACTTACAGACAGAGGACATCACAAGGGAAGTTTGATTATTTGTCGATTAGGAAATCGATTCTAAAAATAGTCTTGTAACAGCCATTGTCTAATAAAGAAAAGTCTTAGCCTGACCACTAGTAAATATTATGAATATAAGTCTCTATCCAGATACTTAAGTACATTAATTTATACCTAGACAAAAATAAATGCTCATTACTGAAATATCTCTCCTGCGTGGAAGTCGAAACCACAAACCGCGACTCAATAGTCACGTGCACTAAAATCCGGTACTACAGACCACTCCATACATTACTAATCTAACATCTGGCGTTTATCATATCTCCATGCTATACCTGTTAAATAAAAACATAAATATTATACCTTTACTGATTAGAGATAGAGTATGGCCAGTTCTAGAAGAGACCAGCATACCAACGATAAGTACACGTGTGCGTAAGTGAGTAAGTGTGCGTGCGCGTGTGCATGTGAGTGTGCGTGCGTGTGTCCGTGTGCGTGCGCGTGCGCGTGTCCATGTGCGTGCGCGTGCGCGTGTGCGTGCGTGTATTAGGTGTGAGTGTGCGTACGCGTGTACGTGAGCATGTGCATGCGCGGGTGCGTGTGCGTGTGCGTGTGCGTGTGCGTGTGCGTGTGCGTGTACGTGTGCGTGTGCGTGTGCGTGTACGTGTACATGTGCGTGCGCGTTTACGTGTGCCTGTGTCCTAGAACGCTTGTCACATACATACATATATCAATCCACGCTTCTCGAACAAATAAAAGCCCATTAAAATACGTATAATCTCCCTACTTGCGCGTCGGGACAAAATCACAAGTCACGCGGTGTAACGCGTTATTAAATCGCACATGTCGCCATGTCGCACCTACGTCTGGGGTGGCATTCGATAAACTCAATTTATAATACAACCCTCTCGAATTACAATACTGTGTGTGATTAAGGGTATAAGCTGTATGTAAGATCGATAAATAATTTGTGTTAACATATGTGTTTCTATTTGACTTTGAGTAGCGAATGTGCATATACGGGAGTAAATAATTGAATATGAAAACTTACATATGAATGAAATAAACAGTACAGATTTTATTATATCTATTAAATTCCTATATACTCATACTAAAGTTCCTATATACTTCACCAGATTTCATGTAATTTCACCTTTACTACAATCCTATCCATATTCATGGAAAGTTTAAATACAGTCGGTTCAGTCATTACGATACAGAAACGTTTTAAACGTCGTAAACTTCCACTTACATATTTTATTATAACAGTTTCGTTACTTGCTTCTTATTCTAACGTAATGACACGCCTGTGACCCCCGAAGGGGTAGGCAGAGGAATGTATTACAGTCCTACTTGTCTGTTTTTTATCTTAAGGTAATTACCTATTTTCACTTGATATGTACTTTATATGTTATGTACAAATTAATGAAGTTGTTCTGACTTCTTCGGATTTGAAAATGTCAACAGAGGGGCCTACACAAACATATTGTTCCGTGTGCATTTGCTTAGGGTGCTAATTAAAGTCTTGTTGGGTGGATTTGATTAAAAATATATCACTAGAAGGATGGTAGAATAATATTTCCAGATTTAATCTGGTTGAGCATCTCCACAACTGAGTGAGAGTATTTCTAAGATATTTCCGGGGCACTACGACATGGGGGTCATCAAGAAAGATGTTAAACAGTTTTTTTCTCACAGTTAGTAACTCAACTTCTTGGCTGTTTCAATTGCTTATAAGCAACGTTGACCAATTATGATCAAATGTACTGCGTTATTTCCTTGCTAGCTCTCATAAAAAACAAAAAATGTATGTAAAATGACGAAAAAGATTAAAAAAATAAACGCGCAGTTTAATTAACATTAATAATGTAAAATTAAAAAAAAATCGGCGAACAATACAGACAAGTCAACTAACCTATATACAGAACGTTTTCAGGTCCCTCACAAAGGACGTAATTAACGTGTAACAAACAAACACCAACAGAACATATTTACACACTTACTGATCACTACGGGATTTGAAGAACTCCGAACTTGACACAGTAAAATCTATCCAGAAGGATCTATGATTGTTCCGTTAACTCCGGGTTAAAGCACAATAATAATATTGAGATTACTACTAAATTAGCTTGATACAGTTTTTTATTTACCTCTAGGTACCTATATGGAAGAATTTTTTCAACCCTTATCTTAGAAGCACGTCTATCTTTAGATAGACCATCACCTGTTAAGAATGAAAAATCCAAAACCAAAAGTTTGCGAAACATCCTGGTGTTTTGAAGAGGCCTGTGCTCAACAGTGGACTTTACAGCACTTTACATCGCACTGCTGGATACCGGTCGGTTCCACATCGATAGTGGTGGTGACGATTAGTTAAAGTAATAAAAAATAAGAATTTTCATTACAAAAAAAATATTTTACAAAAGTCGCATTGCGTGTGAATGGTCACCTTACCTTAACAAAAGCCACAATTTATTAAATCATTATTTATTTAACCTAGAGCGAGGTAACGAAAAGCGTTTCATGCGATCACAAATTATTCTTCATGCCTCGATGACTTTACATGTCAGGGACGCTAAGGCTATTAAGCAAATTAATGGACGCTAAAAAAGCTAAAACGTAGCGACGTCAGATGACTAAAATTAGAGAATTTATATCACACTGTCGACTTTGCCGAGTTTACGACGAAACTTTAGTATGCGACTTTATATGTAAATTTTATATAAAAGCCGCTTAATAATATTATAGCAAAGTTATACATCAAATATTTTTTTTTTAATTCTGATACAAAATTGAAATTTAACACAATGTCAGCTGTTAAAAAAAATACTGAATTCTTATTTTAATTAAAAGTCACATGCAATATTTTTTTCTTGATTACGTTTTACTCAAAATAGTAAATGAAAAGTATTGTACACAATAAAAAGCTTTCGAACGCACACTTTAGTAATAATCTATTTCGTGCATTCGATGTGTTGTTCAAAAATATTCCGCTATATAAAAACTCACACTAGTTTTATAATAATAGGTATAACATTTTACTTTTACGCAACTAACGAACTGTGCCGTACCCAATTCATCAATTTACAAAAGTGACAGTATGAAACGAACGCTCCAAATAATATGAATATTCGGTATGATTCAATGCGGAGTGCGATGACCTGTGTCATCATCAATCATAAGTCGAGTCCCTTTGGGGAAAGAACGTGACACCGACGCAAATGCACCCGAGATAGACGTATATAGACCTTAAGTAGACGCAACAGCTGTTAAGTTCCTGCGCACACACGTTTTTAAGCCGTGACAATCTGCGGTTGACAATCTCAAGAATCCTATGTTAGTCAAAACTTACTGTTGATTTGGACTCGAGCCAAGATTATTACTGTTTAAAATTCATACTACAGTGCGGCGGTTAGCCGTTCGGTCGGCTTTCGTTTCGGCCGGTGTATCTTTCATAGAATGTTAATGATATTAAATAAAATGTTAATAGTATTATGTTAAATATTAACAACCTCTTCGTGCAGCAGAAAACCAAAAATAAATAAATCCAAACACACGTACAACAGCCCTGGAAGCAAATGATGGTGCAGTGAGGCAGCCAATAAGACCATGTCGAAATGTCTGCTTATAGCTGTCAATAGCTGCTAGCATAACTTATAGCAGGAAAACATTGTTCGTACAGCACAGACTCGTGCTTGCTTTTATCGACAGTATTGTTTTTATTCATACATTACATGAATATTTTTTATATTACAGAGTAAAACATTACGTAATTGTTCAAGTCAGTTCAAATTGTTAAATTGTTAATTCGTAAATCTGGATTAGATAAGAATCAAAAGAGCGGTAACAAAGAGAAGTAGAAACTCGTTAGCTATTTTGACGCTGAAACTGAAATACGTATTTAGAAATTTAAATGCAGAAAATGTTTAATAATCACAAATTTAAAGATTTACGAAATGATAATAACCCAAATCGCTAAGCTTTACATTTTATGACACAGCGAAACGTTGAGTTTTATCGACGGTATTTTCTATTTAATATTTCTCAAATCATAAACGGATATTATTGGACACATAAATTTCTGAGTGATAAGTATTTATAAATAAATGATGGGAGATTTATCCGTCGCGTCGCCGCTAAACTGATATATTTAGACGATCGTGTTGACTCCTTGTAATAAAGGGAAGCTTATATTATGGAAGCGAGGCTGCACTTCACCGAACTACAAGAGACTACTACTATGAACAATTTTTTTGGAAGTTTAAATTACCAATTGTTTTGAATAGCCCTTGTTCGTTACTCACTGTTCAATGTATAAACTAAATTTCTACACATCCAATTCATAGCTGTTTTCCAAAATTCAAGTCCCATAGGATCCGTAGGAACGGAATAAAAATTGGCATATTCACTCCCGTGTTCATAAATTACCTTTATATACAATAATAACCGTCCTTTGCGATGTCGCTGCCTGAAAATATGAGAAACAAATACGAATATTTTCAGGTCGAATATATTATTTCCAGATATTTCTTTGGGAATTAGATGGACATAATTATATAAAAGCTTATTACAAAATATGCCTCAACATCTCATTATAATGCGCCTTTATTCTGTTTAACCAACACAAAAATATGAATTTTGCAGCTTCGAAAGATGCCATGAACAAAATATTCAGAGCTTTCGATATTCATTAAAAATGATTGATGACTTCCGGTTTAGGTTATTTCAACCATCGTCCTTTGCTGATTTTAAAATTTTCTCATTAATTATATCATCATTACTTACGTCGAGTGTAATAGTTAGATATGGAAAAAAAATATTGAAAATGCTAAAATTTCTTTTTAAATTAATGTATTCATCTATTAAAATGTATAATAATAAATCTCGAAAAATAGATTTGATAACGCATTCAGTCGGAAGTTACAAATGTAGAAGTAATATGTCAATATGCATTAACTTAAATACACATTGCAGATAAATTGAACTCTTAGTGAACTATTTACTTTTCGTTTCGTTCGGGGTTCGAGACCAGAGACAAATACTGTTTGATTTTTGTAACTTAAATTCTATAGGAAAACTTTCTAATAGCGACTCAGAGTCTGGATCTGTGCCCGATGTATGGCAATAGCCACGTATTCCATAATACGACTTCAACGTAACTGGTGTAACGTAAGAGTGTACTACATTCCTCTGCCTACCCCTATGGAGATTACAGGCGTGATGCTATATTTTTATCTTGATTGCCACACATAACAATTGTTCAGTTTTATTTGGGCCTACTGAAACTGATACTATATTTGCTGATATATTCATACTGTATGTGTGCGATTCACATTCGCATATACGCACACCACCACTCGTAGTAGTACGATGTATGTATGTATGTTAATGACGCTATTGACACGAAAACCGTGATTTAACATATATAAGGCAAATACACACAGTAATTGCAAGCAGTAAATATATCAGACCGATCAAGCAGTCAATTAATTGTGTTTGTATGAAATTAGAAAGATATACCAGTAAACGATACACCCGGTAAAGATCTTAAACATATTGATTTGGTAAAAACCTCGAGAAAATGAACATGATTTAGTAAATCCAAATGTACATATTAAATAGTTCATGTACGTTAGAGTACGCTACCTAAGTAGTTTTTACTCGAGACTTGATACGATTCTTATACTGCCTTTAGTTTTATTTTACCTAGTTTGGAGTTAAGTCCGTGGTTTTAATAAAACCAGTACAGCAGTTTCTACGTAGATACAAAACAGAGTATCATTCGTTATATAATATGATTGAAAAACAGTTTTATTATTTATCCCACAAGATTGATTAGTATTCTTAATTGATGGCGACATTAATCAAATGTCTGTCATATTTCCTATATTAATGACCTCGCTTATAAGCAGTTGCTACAGATTAGTACGACAAAAATGCATTTAAAGGTGCGCGGAATAATTTATAAGTATTCCTACCACTTACAATATGGTGCTACACGCGCAAAGGGGGTGCGCAGTTATTTGGGGGTGAGTTTAATATATTAATAGGGGGTTCGTCATGTTGGAAGAACATGGGGAGTACGCTTATTTTAATTTTAAATTAACATTTAGCTATGCAAATGAACAATATGTTCAAATATACCTAAGTTTGAAATAGTAGGACTTTCACAGGTTTAATTTTCGGTAGTAAAGTTGTAGCACTAAGTTGTGATATTTCTGTTGAAAGATTCTAGACATTACGTCACGGGCGCACGCCGGCTAGGTTTCAAGTTTCTCATTACAGACATAATTGACTGTTGGTCGGTCTCCAATCTTAATCACATACCTGTTTGTTAATACTAATGTAAAGGAAATATTGAAAATAGTGTCAGAAGAGTCAGTCAGTTTAAAATTTCTAGTAACCTTCTATGAAACTATATTTCGATTTTTAATGCTATATTGCTATTCTAAGTTTCACGTTGTCACAATCGTTATAAAAAATTAAATGTCACGTTTAAATTGAAATTAAATCTCGCGTTTAAATTAAAATATGTGAAGCTTCTGGACTCCCTATGTGACTAATCAGAAATTCAGTTAACCAGAAGTTTGAGATGCCATCTGTTGTTTTCTAAACGTTTAATTTAATTAGTATTTACATAAAAAAAATTGTAATGAGATTATGCACACATGCTTATAATCACGCCTGTTTTATAGGGGTAAGTAGAGACTAACGATTTTCACAAGTTTCTGCTAGTTCTATGATTGCGCTATATTTTCTTAAGGGTTTAAATTTGAACAAAGGTATATGCCACTAAAATGTTTACTCTGATATATTTAATTTTTTTTTATTTAGTGTTACCTAGTGTATTAGTTAGTGTCAGCTGGTTATACATATTACTATTGAGGTTAATCACAGATGTGTCGCCGTTCTTAAAGACTGATATGTCACCTTTGGTAGTTATAACTGTTAAACAACAATTGATTTACAGTAGCAACGAGTGAGTCGTGGTACTATCTCGGACGGACTGTATACATACTCTATCACTTAATACAATAATTTAAGGTCCAATATAATCCACTTTTAACCTAATTCAAAATTGACTAAGTGTAAGTAGGTATATACATACAATGCAATAACAGTGTGTAACGAAGTAAACTATAAACCGCCAGTACTGTGCACTCCGAACAGATACTATTAACGGAACCCCAGTGACGCCACATGTTCCAAATCCCTGGCGGTGGAACGACATTGCAGGAACAATGTTCTTCTGTCCGCACTGCTTACCGTTTGGTGACTGTGTACTTGTCGTGCTACAAGCGTGGAAGCGATACGCGGTTTATGCTCTACGAGAGATATTGATAAGAAAATGTGATTAATTTTCTTCACATGTTGTTATGTACTTTCGAAGTTATAATTTTAATTTTGGAATTGTTTAATCATAAAATTTCCTAGTAATTATTATGCATTACAGAAAATAAACAATGCGAATATATTTTAAATTGCAGAATACATTAAGAAAATTGAATCACCTGTGCTCACTAAACGCACATATGTATGTATGGAGGTATACATGTATATATGTTTATTTTATTTATATTTTTCCCTTTTATTTTAAATGTTTTATTAATACTTTTTTTTTTCTATCTGTATTAATATGCCTGCGTGTAAACCTACTCATCTTTCATATTATGTACCTTGATAATTTTCGAATTCGCTGCTCGTCACGAGGTGACA
>DWME01008417.1:0-11735 GCA_018244795.1 Parelbella ahira ahira
ATTTACAAATTATATGGATATATTTCCCTGAACTCTTAATTACTTTTTGTGTCAAACTAAAATAACTCAATGGCGTCGGGTGATAAAAGGTTAACAATGAACTGTATTAATTAGACCGAAGAAAACGATTATTAAAACGAGTATTTCATAGTGTTGAAGCATCGACTAACAATAAATATTTTTAGTAGATAAGCAACATGTGCTCTATAAAATTCCTAACAGGCCCACTACTAGATGAAGATTTGGTTTATTTAACAGAATACCAAGTGTATGAATCTGTCGAATTTTTTTTCCAAAATCCGAAATTTTTATTATTACTTTTCGAAGATTAAAATAGCTCAGACACTTGCTAATGAGGGAGTCAGAAGTGTCTGCAACCAGCGTGTTTGTATGCAAAGATTAATAAATACAGAAGAAACGCAAAGAAATACAGAATAGATACAGAAGAAATATGTAAGGTTATAGATACATGGCACTCGATATTCTCCGTGCCTACTTCGGAAGAGACTTGGTAAAACCATATAAATTTTCCAATTGAAGTACTTATACAAAAAATTCCTTATTGTGTCAATAATTTTACTTAACTTACGTCTGATAGAAGTTAATATTAGCTGTTTTAAAACATCCCACTGGTTTAGGCTCGTACCACAATCTCCGTTTCACAGGTCTCAAGTTCAAATAGATTACAGTGAGCCAATCGTACCTAACAATTTATCTTTTTCGTACTTAGAATTCATCGCAGGATACTTAAATTTTGACAATCTGAAAGGGTAATTATATGTTAACAGATTTATTGTTGTATTAATACATAAAAATTATATATACACACGTAGAAATTATGTAAGTACCTACAATATTTCAGTGTTCTTATGATAAAAAAAGAGTTTTTTGACATTTGTGAGACTAATGTTCAATGTAACAGGCTACTAAAATCTGAATTTGCTTGCGCCTTACTACTCTGTGCCAATCACATTTATTTTCATCTTTCTTGTTTACAAAATCTTCAATTAGGTATACATCATTTAGTCTTCGTGCAACCGTAGATAAACATAGTTCATGAACATAAATTGAGAAAACAGTCATGTCTGTATTAGATATCTTTACTCAAGAAGCGTTTTAGTTTGTTGATTTTAAGAAATACGAAAAAAGACCTTGAGAGCCAACGAAACGTTGACTCATCTTTTTGTCTTTGAGTCTATAGGTACGTGTGTTTTTAACACGTACGTGTAGACTCAAAGACAAGCGATAAATGAAACGACGTATGAAATATTTTTCTTCGGATATCTCTTCGAAGACGCGAATTGCGTGGGTCGGGTGTGTCATAGCTGCACTAGACATGTTAACAAAAAATATGCAAATAAAAGTCGTAGATACGAAGTCGAACAGTGACGAAAGAACGAAGAAAGGTACGATAGGAAAATCATATTAGTTACGGAGAATTATATAGTTCGTTTGCTTTCTCGCAATGTTTGCTTGAACTTTGTATAGCAAGCAATATATTTTGATCTTCAAAGAAACACCCTAAAGTTTAACATCGGAATTTTATATCATCATTAGGTACTGCTGGACTTAGGCCTCTCCAACGGCATGCCACTGAGCTCTATAGCTATAGAGCATAATTATTTTTTGAGGATATAGTCAAATGAAACCAGTATGATAACCCTAAGTTAGTTATTTATAGGTAAAACTGCATGCAATATTAAAGAGAAATCTATATGATACACTACATATTGGTAGAACTATATGATACACTTTGAAAGACTGCAAGCCGAAATGCTTTTGAAGATCAAACAGTCAAGCAGTTTAATTTTATTGATGGCAGACACAAAAATGTGGATTTAAATAAAGATTTTTTATTATAGCAGAACAAAGTATGGAAAGTTTACTCTTAATATATACTTCCTGGAGATCTGTGAAATACAGTTCTCGAACTATAAGTATGGGTAATTCCCTGTTACAGTAGACTAATAAGTTTATACATGTTATCTATTCTGCTACGATTATGACAGGTAATCTATACTGCTGTTCTTTTCGAAATCTGATATTATTTCGCCTTCTTGTCTATTCAGTTCGTCAATTTTTTTTTTTTTTAACCTTTCATTTATTTGATGTTATCTTCACCAATACGAATGATGAAAAATAATTCGATTTCTGTTTATCCGAGCCTTCGTGCTCCTAAGGACCAAAAATTTTGTGATACTATTCTTTCAGCTATACTAATTGAAATATTAGAAAGTTTCTTTGTATCTGTTACTTAGCTTTATTCAAATAAGTATCTTATAAGTTAGCATTTTTTCAGCTTCAACATTGAGAACCAGCAAACTGCCAGCTTACTGCCACTAATTCCAATCTCAAATTGAACCGTTTGAATCGTTTCTGAATTCAAATTATTACATATTTTAGAAGGCTTAGACATTATAAGTGTATTTTCGAATCTTGACACTTTTCTAGGTGTTTATAACATGTTCCTAAGTAACGTTATACATTATTAACGACAAGCGTTATATTTATAAATTATACTTCCTACTTGTTACGAACTAGTTGTCATTGTCAAGCTAGGAAGTCATTAGTTCAATGCAAAGGTGGAGTCTCAACCGCAACTATAAAATATAGGTAGCCATTTCAGTTCTGTGTATGGTTAGATTACGCCAACCTATGCAAATTGAATGAGATCATTCTCGAAATTCCAATCGAATTGCTATATTACAGTCTAGGGTTCAATAAACATCAATACGAACAGTCACAATGAATAAAGCGGCACAACGCCCGAAGCCGGCATTGTTAGAGTAGAATCGATTGTACAGATATTCGTAGTACGTATATAAATAAAATTAGCTCCAGATCCCGGGAAAAATGACAAAAAAATCTTTAGTGCGTTTAAAAATAAAAGCGGCACGGAATCGGTAGTGCTTGACGGAACCCACACATCGTCAGTACGTCTATTTTGTGATTGTTTGGTGGTGACTCGTTCTGTTGATATTTACAAACAAGCTTGGAAGCAAGATGAGGACATTTGTGTTCTGATCTCGAGGAAATGTGGAAAGCGTTTGCGTTTTCAAACACTTCTCAAATAGATATTGAAAATATCGTTTTACAATGCCAATCGCTGTGAATAAGCGATTTAGTTGCGGGAAGCTGAACACGAACTTTCTGGTGAAAGTGTAAGATCTTCGAATGCCAATGAAGGTTAACATTTCTGCAGTGGAATATACGATGTGCGTCTGCCAAGTCTATTAGTTGTTGAATTGTTTAAAGTTACGACCGGCAAGAAGAGCGTTAATTTCGTAGTATATTCGTGAAATTACAGTTTATGTGTGAAACGTGAGTTAACTGCCAATTAAACGACCACGTATAATAACTGTGTAATTAACTTGCAAGTCCATTAGTTACTTTTAGACAGAAATATCTTGTAAATGGGCTCATTAACCGGTAAATATCTTCCATTAGTCCGTGTTGCGAAGTATTCAGATACATAACAAATGCGCGCTAATATACGATAATCCATTTATTGTTTAAAATAAACAACATCGCTAAAGGTCTTTAGTGTCGAAAAACTAATTTGAGGACAAGCACCATCGAACTCAGTTTCGTGAGCCAAACTAATGCAGTGTGTAGTGCGTGTACTGTGCCTACAATGACCGGGTAACAAAGTGTAAATTAAATATACAAAATTAACAAGCGACGACTAAGTCAGTGTGTCGTATTCGGGACATTTGTTTTAATATTCATTATATAATGAGAGTTCGCCGATCGGCAACCGGCGCGTAGCTTTCACTCAGTACGATATTAATTACGAACATGATTGTGTTCACTCGCTTCTATTTACACAACTGTTTCGACTGCTGAAAGATAAAGAAACCAAGTACAACGCTGCACGACGCTCGTATCTTATCAGAACCACTCTATTGATCACTCATCATTATATCGCGAACGGCCCGCCTTATACGGACGAGCGGACTACCTTTATTGTCCAATTTAACTTGTAGACGTGTACTCTTTTATAGGAGCGATGTTACCGGTGAAGTCATAATGTGTGTCGTACAAAAATAGAAATACAGTGTTTGCAGGAAAATAGTATCAATAACAAAAGTGTTGTGGTTTGTTATCGAACGGAAATGGCGGCCAAATCGCCTACAACCAGTGTGAGGTCGAGGGAGATGATCGGTGTAGACCAGTTCAGTCAGCGGCGTGAAGTGTTCGATAAACACGACTCCACGTTTGTGCCTCTGCCGTCGCCCACCACCATGTTGCCGGTGTACAAGGACGTCGAGCCCATCGTTACGTCGAACCATGGCAAGACCACTTCTAACTTTAAGCGGAACACAGCCGGCTACTCAAGTATGCGTGAAACGAGGAGTGAAGACCGAAATCATTTTGATTTTCGACCACGAAAGTATTCCGACAACTTTACATCCGAATTAAACCAAAGTGACGATGTCGAATATAGGCATATTATGACAGAGAGAACGAAACGATTGTCTAAGTTACGAAGAGAATTTTTAAATTCGAACTTACACGAACCAAACGGGAGTACATTAACCCGTACCGGAGTTCGCGCTTCAATGCCAACAAACAGTACATTGCCAATTAAATATAAAATCGAAAGTCCCAATTTATATAAATTTCCATTTGCTGAGCCGTATTCTACACCGACGCCTGTTCGTCGGGTTGTTGTCGATTTGGGACCAGCTGGCGAAGATAACCTTTCGGATAGTAAAGAAAACCAGGATCCTTCAAACAAGCCAAGATATCACAGTTTGACAAGTGAAGGAAGTCCTAGTAAGGTCGATCATCATAAATTATTCGAGGAACTTGTTAAACGGTATTCCCCACAGAGAAAAACCATAGATTGGACTTTGCCGCCCACTAGACCAAGACCAAGAGTAGTCGGATCAGTTCCCAAATCAACATCAAGTACTCCTGACAGTGTAGGCAATAAGGCTTCGAAAGAACGAATCGATAATACCGAAAATGATGAAGTTTTCGAAAAGAAAAGCGAGGAAATAGAAAATCCAACGGATACGAAAGTCATTGAAGAATTAAAATCAAAGGCAGAAGTAATTCAAAATGGCCCCGAAAATATAGAAACAAATGAAGGATCAAGCCAAGAAACCAACGATTCAGAGGCAAATAGACGTGATTCAAAGGCAAATAGACGTGATTCAAAGGCTTCATCGGTAGCAGCAGAGGAAAACGACTACGTCCCAGAGCTATTTACCATTCAGCGACAACTAAGTAGGGATTCTAAAAAAGCGCCGCCGGCAGAAGTAATTACTGACTTAACCATTCCAGAAATTATCGAAAAGATTACTTCAGATGTTGAAGGTTTGGAAAATAAGAAGAATGACGTAAAAAAGGTGAAAAGAAAGAGGAGTTTCCTAGATAAACTTTTGGGTCGCAACAAGGGAGACAAAAAGTAACCTGGCTGACTGGTACTGGCGTAATATTGCATAGCGTTATTGCATTGATGCAAGCGTGCCAAAGATTATATAAAATGTTCTATACGATTGCGACTTACAGATGACGTCAACTTCAATAATCTATAGATAATAATCGAAAAATATAGTAATGTAATAAAGTCACATTATTTTTCACGTTGGTAGGTAATTATATTGGCATACGAAACCGTCGAAGGCCAGACTTCCTCCATTTTTTATCTTAATGCAATGGTAGGTTATCAGCTAACTGATAAAAATAAGTGCCATGTGACACTCCCTATCGACAAAATTCTAATTGTATTAACAAAATGTCTTTTATAACAAATATAAATTATTAAATAAAATATTTATTATTATAGTTAACGTTGGTTGTTTAGCGCATTGATATAAATTTTCCTTATTATTAATTTGACTCACATTGTTTTTCATTGTTTAATTTAATAAGTATTATTATAGGACAAACGTTAGAATAGAATTAGTTACCATGAATAAATGCTACAGATTAATTTTTCGTTACGTTTTGTTATTTATGTTCTCTTTAATTTACCTGGCATATATTATAATAATTATTGCTGTGGTAAAAGCCAGTTTTTTAAATAAATGTTTTGAACCGTAATAAACCTTTTATTTATGTAGTAAACAAAATAAAACAATTATGTTTTCATGTAGGTAGTTTAATAAAGTAAAACCTGACAAAGAGTAGACAAAATGCCGCGATTAGTATTTATATATCAGGCAATAGCTAAATAAATTAATTTAAATATATTAATTACAGTGTATCAAAAATCCTAATCTTCTCTGTAAGAAGTCCAAATATATAGTAAAAATAACACCAGTTTAAACATAACTGAGTCCATTGATTTTAAACATATATTATCCCAGTTCTGGTTAAAGCATAATATTTTCCTGTGTTCTGTTTGTTTCTGTGTATATTATTATCAGTATTTCCCACGAAACAGAAATTTCCTAACACAAATGTGGCTAGGAGTATAAATTAATTTTTATTTACACAACTCTAAAATTAATCAGAACTAAACTATAAGAGTGTGTTATCAATATAAAAATTAAAAAAATGCTGTAATTTGTAAATATATTTATTTATATTTGAGTTACATGTCAATTTATATTATCTTAGTTACAATTTTGCTAACTATATTAGAGTGGCTGTACAGCATTAACCGACCTGGAAGTATCACAATTTTCTAATTTTCATAACCAACCACACCTTTAGTTAAAAATCAAATTTATTGTGATCACTTTTTTCTATCTGCATCTAGTTTCCGTACTGCCGCTTCTAAGCTGAAGAGATGATTGTCTTCAATATTAGGTACTAATTCTCGCATTGCTTGAGCTAACTTGTACACATATTCTTTATTAGACCCACTCGGACCTTCACAGCTGACTACTTGCTTTGCTATATCTTCTATTGACGCTGGACCTGCCAATGGAATTCGTTACTTATTAATAGACTATCAAAAAGGTAAATGGAGCAATCTTAGGGAAAAATATTTAATGAAACAATTTAAAATAATCAATCTTATTTATGTTGTCTTGTATCTATGTAATGAAAATATATAAGTAAAAGAAACTATACACATTTTGAAGTGTACTTTGTCACTGTTACCTCTTCAATATAAATAATTACACACCAAAAATGTTAAAAGATCTATTTTTTTGGGTGTGATGTTAGGTCTTTCTATTTTTTAACAGATTGTATCAATTCTTGGTTCGTAAAATTGGTGAAACTGCCATGTCTTCTAAACTAGTGTTTTATTGATTAATAAATGAAAAAAGTGTTTTATAACAACAATTGTAACAAATATGCAAAAAAACGAAGTAACACACACACACTATTAGCCTGTCATCGTCCACTGCTGGACATAGGCCTCTATATAGGTATATAGAAATATTTATTTCTATATATAGAAAATGGGGTGCTAAGAAATAAGATTAACAAAAAAAAAACTAGTAAAATTAAACATTAAATTGTATTAATTTGACATTAAATGAGATGAAAATGGACACTGAATATGATTTTTTAATCAAATGATATGCAGGTAATAATAGGAAGGAAGGATAATAAGATATGGTGATGACTAAAAAGACCTTTCTACCTGCAAAAGACTCATTTTCCTGTGTGGCAACATATAATGTCAACACAAATGTCTCCATACTGTTGTCTTTTGGATGGAATGTAACAGTTTTCTTTGAATATCCATTCTTTTCTCTAAAGTCCAAGTGGTTTGTCACTTGTTCTATATCTTCGGTCCTTATTTTATATGCTACACCCCAAACTGCAGCGTTTGGATCATCGCTCGGCACTAATGTCACTACTCTGCCAGGCTGGAAACATGTGATTATAATTTAAAATATAATTTAGAATTAATGTTATCGGTGTTGACCATAGCCTCAGCCTCATTACCTACCACTCTGCAGTATAATTAGTCAGAATATATATAAGATTGATTGATTAAAATTTATCATATAAAATTGGCCTCTCTATTTAATGTCCTTGAAACCAAGTGTTTATGTGTTTAAGTGTTGGGACCAACCTCTATAATTAGCTTTAAATGTCTGACATTCTCGGTGCAAATATAAAATATGTCTTTCCAATTGCCAATGATATGTATGACATTTTTAGTGTCCTGCAAATTTACATTTATTAAAATTGAGTGTGTATACTATTCAAAATTATCAAGGTTTGTAAAGCTAAATATATATGACCATTCCTGTATACACTGCTTTATCCTAGTTTAGGAGGGTGAAGGATCTACATGTTAGGTCCTTATATAATCAAAGCCAATATAATTGTATAAGAACAAGGTTATCCATATGTAACTGTTATTTGTGAGAGAGATATTTCATTAAATCTATTTGAACAGCAAGATGTTAAATAATGACAAATAAATTGCTGATTGCACTGTTACTACATACTTATCCCAACTTTATTTTAACATCATTACCAAAATATGCTAACATATCTATATATAAACAGGCAGTTCAGACTGATACACCTTGAACTACACAAGTTAAAGAAAGAACCTCAATAAATATACAATACAGTACAATTATTCTTTGCTGTACACTAAGAAGATAAAGGCAACAGAGACAGTCCAGAATTTAGAAAACACACTAAAGGTGGTCTTGTCTCTAACAAGGGATACCTACCAGGCATTGCCACCTTTGAGTAGGAATCAATCACAGCAGAAATAGGATATGGCTATATTTTTACATTCTTGTGTGTTATTTTTAAAACACAAGCTGTATAAATTCTGTTAACTATAAGATGTCAACTGGGAAGTTCAAAAAGCTTTGAAAACAGCCACTAAATAAAATGAAATGAGACAAAACAGATATACAGTGTTGATGATGGGTATAGGTGCGGAGGGAGAGCAGGAGTCATCCATCTCGACCAAATAGGACTGTCAGTTGAGGGAGAGGTTCCTAAGGATAGAATTATTTGGTTATAGGTGCTCTCTTTATCACAGAGAGACCTGGGCAACAGTACATAGCTAAGATAACAAGCAAGAAGATAAATTTGTAATATTCTGTCCTGGTGGCGTTAAAATTAGTTTTAATAATTTGGAATATTTCGGATACTCTCTTAAATATATAGAAGTCGAGAATATTTGCTCTGCAATGATACCAACCAGCAGGTCGTACAGTGACAGGTAATGTTTAAGTGACTCTTACTTTTCCAGGTACTCCTCTGTGATCAATACTGTGCTGGTAAAATCTTCTCAAGTACCCCTTAATATAACCAACAATTTTCGTTTCATATTTGAAGTCGACTTTCCACACTAATGAACCATACCCAAAAACCCACATGCTTGATTTATACACATTCAGCTATAGTGATGTTTCATTTTGTTTCAATAATTTTAAAATTTAATTCAGTTGCGGAAAAATCTCCATTAGACTATCATCTTCAACCATACATCATTAGAATTTTTGTGCCAAACGAAATACATGTTAACACGTAACAATTGTTATGACATTTGACATTTTGTTACTCATTGCTCTAATCGTAAAATTTTCCAGTCGAAATACACAGTAGGTATAGCTGCCAGTTGAAGCATGATTGTTTTTTTACACAAATTCCACGCAGCCTACAAAAAAAAGGTTAATAGGTACTTAGTTGTTACATTAATCATCTGAAGTTTTAGTTTAGCGATTCAATTGAAAATGTTATTAGGAAAATAATTCTTAACATCAAAGTACGATGATATTTATGTTATAATATTTTTTTATATACAATCATTATTGACGTTTTGTAAAACACAGATTTCGTGAAAAGAAATATATTCGATTATTATTTTATTTGCAGGTAACGGTAACAATAAATACATAAATTAGGAACATATTAGAATTTAAATGAATGTATTAAAAATTAACTACCATTTGAAAAATACGAACCTAACCATGCCGTAAAAATTTACAAAAAGTATGTATTTAAATCTAACGCAATAACTAAATTTTTAATCAGAATCACAGCGGCTAAGTAGGACTGCTGACTATTAAATATTTTACAGTAAATATTCACTCCCCTACATTAAACACATATGGGCAATTTTTTTAATCTATAATGTATAATTCATCTGTTCTGTTTGTGTTACAGGTAAATTCAAAACTGCATGAGACATACAAATAAATGTTTCCCTTCTATCTTAAAATCTTTTGCTAATTATAAATAAAAACATGCCTGTCTTATCGTAAAATCTCGCATGCAATCATGTATTTCAATACATGAGGCAAATGGGACAGGTGGCCAAATTACTGTAATGGCCATAAATTTTACAAAATAGAAGTCCTTTTTTCATATCAAACCATGCCTACTATTGCCCAGAAGCTCTGCAATGAAATTGTGGAACCGATTCTGGCGTCATCATCGAATAACATCACAGAAACCATACCATCCAAAAAATCAGTAAAAGCCATAAGAGGGAATTCCACGATTAGGTTTGCTAAACCTACACGGTCAATAGTCATTGAAAAGAAAAAGGTGATAAGCCAACTGGAACCAAATAGTAAGACCGTCATAAATAAAATAAAATCTAAGGAAAAAATTGTAAGAAAAGATTTCGTAGATACTGGAGTAAACACTTTAATCTCTGGCCCATTAAGATGTGATAATTACTGTGTCACAAACGTACGTAAGCGTGAGAACAATTGTAACTGTAAATTTCAAAAGAGAATTAAGTGTAAAGCAAGTACTAAACATGTGCAAACACTGAATAAAATCTGTTCACAGTCTGATAAAGCTTGTACCAATTGCATTGACATGAACAATTGTGGTACACAGTTTCTGGATAATCTTAATAGTGGATTGAGAACACAAATTAGTAATCAATTGTTGCTGAGAAAGAGTAATGAGTTTGGGCCACAGTTTCATTATAAGAGACATACTCCACAGAATTCCAACATCATAAATAAAAGTATGAATTTTAATCTGAATGCAAAAAGATGGGCCTTGTCTAATTACCCTGTAAGAGGACCAGACTTTTGAATAGTTGTCAGAAAATAATTCAGTTAATATTCTTTAATTATTTATACTTGATATAAGCCCTCTGTTAGTAAATTCTACAAAAAAATTATGAAAATTCAATATAAGTCAAATTTAAATATATTTTGAGATGGTAATTTAAAACACAATGGTATTTATGTAAACCTTTATTTCATATCCAGTCTACTACGTCGCCATAAAAAATAAGTGCTTTCATCTTGTTTTGTACCTAAAAAAATAATATACTGTAATAGAACAGTGAATATTTTAAATATCTATTGTGATGGTATTTGTTATACATAGTGTATTAAAATACCCTATCTTTAACTTCAACAAAACCATGTATGCATATGAACACACTCAGGCCAGAGTCACTGTTGACCATAAATCTACATTATTATTTACTTGTAAACACATTTGGGCAAATCAGCTGCCAAATATCATACATATACATACACTATTGACTGATACTGCACTTTTTAGGCGGAAGTTAGAGTACGTTACTTAAAGTCTAACCCATAAAGCACAAATTCAGTCTAGTGATCTAGAACAAATGCTAAGAGATCAAGGACATGGTCTAAAGTATTAGAATCTGGATTTAACATGTGAATAGCAATATTGCTATCATTTTGTTATCAGAATTTTCTTTTTAAGCCATAAAAGTCGTAAATGGATTGTGGACGCTACCAGTGTATGAGTTACTGGCCATTATAACCAAAAGCATCCAATATCAAACATAATAATTACAAATCTGATTTTATCATAGACAAGAAGTAATCATTAATTGAGATAAG
>DWME01008418.1:0-11734 GCA_018244795.1 Parelbella ahira ahira
TGGCAAAATTCTGGGCTAAAACCATTTAGGGACTTAAAATGTGTTTGTCATCGACACGCTAAGAAGAAGTGTATATTTGTCGATATTAACTAATGTACTTACAATTTTTTTAACTACGTTGTTCTTCATCGTTGTAGTAAAAGATAATTAATTAATGTTTATAAGAGAAATATTTTTTTTATCTGAATTCACGTTAAAAAGTACCTACATAGGTACATGTTACTTAGAATTTTTGTCTTAAGCACATTCTTTGAAGTATTAACTATGGAATGGAAGATTTCACGAGAATTTAGATTTGCTACGAAAGATAACTGGCAACAAGTATTTTTTTATTAAACTACTAGTTCCTTTTATTTGTTGTTATTAGTGATCTTTTTAAATAGAAATAACTAGTTTTTCTTGTCCGTTTGCTCGTTAACAACATCGTTTTAAAAATTATTAATGAACCTATCATTTTGCGGAATAAAACAAAACGGTAATAAGGAAACTAATTAATTCAAGTTCTTCATGTGACGCAAATGAACAGATGGCCCTTATGTAAAAACAACAAATTTAGTCCTTATTACGTTATGAATAAAGGCGATAATACTATCCATCCCTAAAACCAGATGTTCGATACCACCTGATTGCACCTATATCACAGAAATAAAATATATTTTTTTTATTCATCAGTTTGAATAAATTTGCGGAAATCATGTTCGATGAATAAATTAACAGATATTTTCCGATATAAGCGATTAGCGATAATTTATATTTATCATCTTCCGTAATAAAGTAGCTTATATAGATATAAAATTTTGTCAAAATTATGACGTCCATTTTTATACTATACCTAGATTTTAGTAAAAATCTACGCTTCGGTTAACGAATCAATTCACAATAAATAATCTATCAGTCGTATTTAATGCATAGTTTGAAACAACTTGGGAGAAAATTGTGATTCAAAAGATAAATTGAATATATTGCTGGACAAATTAATACGTCTTCTGTTGCGGGTAGAATTGTGTGATAGTCATAATGTAAATATGATACCATTTTGGGACAACACACGATTTTCTGATCTTAAATTATAATTATATTTACACAATATCTAAATATTATTATAAGTCTCCCCTATTAAGAATCATTTTAAAACAGTGAATTGTTTAAGTTAACAATTCGTGTGGAGCCCGCGTGAACCATATATCACGGAAATTAAATTAAGTTACTTAAAACACTTTATACATCTGCCCCTAAAATACTAAAGTGAACTAACATAATATACGAATTACAAAACAACTAGTATTAACGATCTTCTCTTTCTCTATTCCAGCTCACAAGGAGGGTTGTTATGTAAAGGAAATACATGACGTCATCGCCTTTGGTGAAGAAATAACTCCTATCGGTCACTGCTACAGTATCCACTGCTCCCAATCGATAATGCACTACGCTTCGTAAGTAGAGTTTGTTATGTTATATCCACATACCTGAACGCCAATGCAAATGACTCTTGTTTCGATATAGTCCTTTAACATATTTACAGCACTGCGTAACTACCTTATGCAATATGTCAGTGCATCTTGCGTAATATGAAATTCAACAGGGTGAACTGAATACAAAGCCATAAATAAAACTTAAAATTTCCTCAAGGTTGCAGGATATATGGCAAATTGTGATAAATAAATGTGGGAATAAATGACTTTCTTTAGGTTGACGGCTTAACGATCAAATTTAAGTCACTGAGAAGTATGTATTGTTATTCTGTTAAGTATGAGAACTAGTGCTGCTTTCAGTACACTTATTACATTTATCCAATTCCAAAGTAGCATATTTGTCGTTGTTTATTCGGAGAAATGTTGTATACTTAACAGGGAAACAAATGTTGGTAAAATAAAAACTACATCGAACGGAAAATATCTCCAGTTTCCTTGTGGAAAATAAAATGGCAAATAGACGGAGCGGTATTACAGAACTATCGACTTAGGACTTATTTTGAAATTAAATGTCGCTCTATAAGCTCCTTAGTGAGTTCACTTTGTGCAGTATATTTCTATGATGATAAGTTGAAGCCATCACGATGTTTGGAATTCATATAATAACTTTTTACTTATTGCATGTACTAAGTAACTATGTACCAAGTTATAAAACAAACAGTGACTATCACAAACATGAAAATAATCTGAACAGAGAAGAAGCAATGTGGATCGTTTACATTATTCCCTTGGAATACAATGGAGAATTTAAAATTAGGAATGTTCCCGTTTTCACAAGGTTTATGGAGAAGAATTATAATAAATTCGGGATAATTAGAAGTGCTTCAGCTAATAATGCTATGGAAGGCGAAACGCGAGCAGTATTAGAATTAGGAGGAGGTAAAATAAAAGAAAAACAACAAAATACTCGGAGCGAAAATATTACAAAGCTCACTTTCCTTATTTACCTCCTTCACGATTCATAAAATGGAAATTAGCATTTCTCCGTTTCCGGTACAGTCTTTAGGTGGAAATGTAGGGTTTTAAATTTTTATCTGTAGCTCTATTTTAGATGTCAAATATACTATTATGAAACTTAATTTTCGGTGAACTACATATTTATTTTTAGGGAACTTCCACTTCTGGAAAGAAGATTTCATGAATTTTGAATAGTTGGTATTCTCATCTACATTAAAACGTCTTTTACTGGGTTTACGTCTAATATATCAAAGACATTGTTAATTTAGACATGTCACGTGAGTTTCGAACTCCGAATATTCCTTGAAAGCACGAACAACAAACAAGAGAAGACTAATGTTTTTTTTCTATTTTTCTAGGTGTGGAGCAGTTGGTACAGATGATCCTAAATGTTTCATCACAGATACAGACCTCAGTCGACCCTACCCCAGCTGCTGTCCAGACATAAAATGTGAATTTGACAACGATATCGTTTAGATAGATATGTATAAAGCAACATGACATGGTCATTACTGGCATTTATTTGAAAATCAGACATATAGAATACGTTACAAGATAGATAGAAGATGTGAACAAAATTATAAAACGCGAATAAAACAGAAACTTTAATACGATTAATCATACTAATTTGGTACTGATAATCCTTTATTTAAACGGTGACTAAAAGAATCTTAAAGGATAAGATATATTTTTTGTCATGTAATTTACAGTATAATGATTAAATAATTAAAATTTTCTTAAAATATCAAAAGTAGTGAAACCATTAAGATTTGTACTTCATAATATAAGTGTTAATATTAAATAAACGGTAATCTGGATATAAGGAAGATCAAGGGAAATCGGAGAGCAAATTTGTTGGAATAATCGAGAAACAAAATAAATGCCAAATAATACCATTAGTGATGCCTAAATAAGACTTATTGATAGAGTTCCTTTGCATGAGTTGGATGTGTGGCAGTGCTTGCAGTCATCACTCTGGCTCTAGAAGCTATCTTGCCGCCAAATTGTTGATATTATTTAATTTATTAAATTAATTTTTCTTTAAATTTGCTTTTTATTTTATGTCCTTTAGAGTAAATCGCACGAAGAGTATGGATGAGAAATGAAATTGAAGAAATTAATCATAATATTATTACTTCATTGACTGCCTCAATTTAGAATTTCTAGTAGTGACTCGGAAACTGAAAATGTGCTCGGTGTATGGCAATAGGCTCACCACCTATTCCATGGGACTTAAACGTAACTGGTGAAACGTGGGAGTGTACTACACTCTTCTGCCTACCCCTTAGGGGATTACAGGCGTGATATTACGTTTGTTACTTTCAAACACATCATTGATTGGGGCTCCTTTGATAGAATAGGCACCAAGTAGGAAAGGATTTTTAAAAAATTCTCTCATAAGTAATTTAGGGTAATTTTTTATGGAAATTTCCTAGTTTTAAAACAGAATAAAGAGGTATCGTCTTCATACATATATGACACGGACAACCAATAAAATCAAAAACACTCTCAAAAATGAATACACGTGAACAATGTCGCAATCACGTCTAATGAATTGCATAATCCCACCAGCATATGCAAATAGATACAGATACTAGGCACACATTTAGAGTCTCTCCTCCAAATATCACCGCCGGTCTTGACCCGACGCGATAAACGTGTACAAATCAACAAGTCACGAGCTAATGGGAACGGTGACATCACCTTCGCATGTCACCTTGCTGCTGCCTCGTGGAAGTGTTCCGTCGCGTACACTCGAACTGCCTCGAGTTGCTTTCGATGTTAATAGAATTTTATTGAATTACACGCCACGAAATTGCATCCGAAGATTTCAATGGAAAATGCTCCTTTTTCATTCGTTGTTAACAGAATCTCGTCGAATACGCATCGTAAGATTGCATCTGAAGATTTCAAAGGAAAATACACTTTTTCCGTAAACGACGTTCGGTAAAAATGGCGATTGCCAAGAACTAAGTTATTCTATTTACATTCAATATCATTTACTAAAACAAATATGTTCAGTACAATCGTAAAATGATAACCGTTATCACAAGAAACAAGTGTTTTACTTCTAAATCTGTAATTAATAATTATATTATCTTCATCTGATGGTCTTGAATGGCAACGATCGATGTTTATGATCACTTAGTTTCAAATGCACTAGAAATTCCGTTCGCAACATTGTTGCGCCCTTGCACAATATAATCAGTAAAATATGATTGTTATTATATTATTCTGCTAATTATTATTACTATTCCTCTACACTCCCCTTCAATTTTAATCTATCTAGTTCCGTTGTTGGTCACGATTCTTCTCTCAAAGTGGGAAGGATTAACCCCATAGCCCGCCACAAAACAGTTTTTCCAGAAATAAATCGTTATAAGAAACTCAAATGTCGCAAAACATACATAGGTACCAGGAAAATATAAAGAAACAATTTTTTTAGCCCGGTGTATGGCAATAGACTCACTTCTTATTCTATGGTGGGACTTCAACGTAGCTCCTCTGTTTACTCTTTCGGAAACATACAGGCGTGATGTTACGCGACAAAATTTTATTCTATAATATGTAGTCTATGCACAGGCAACTTGATACTAAGGTATACACCCGTGTACATGAAGACCCATACATTACACCCACCTATTCTAATATTTTATACAAACCCAGAGAAATATCTGGTCGCGCTTCACATAATTCCAAACAGGCTTAGCGTCTGACCTCAGGATTAAGAAAGCGACTTAGAGCATTGGACTTGATTAAGTGCCGTGCATTCTAACTGGCATTAGCCAGTCCATTAAACGCATTATGCACCACGCTTTGGATTAATGAAACACGGACAAGAATATGTCACATTATCATGATAACTAATTATAGTCATGTCTGAGATTTAAGATATTGTTTTCAATTATTACACTTACAATTAAAACACGACTTAGTATCACTTAATATTTCAGAAAATATTCGTAATGTGAAGAGAGTAAGAGACGTAGCCACTTACGGGGTAGACAGAGACCACTAAATGCCTAATACATATTTTTATTGACCTACTATGCTTCTTCTATATTTATCATTCACTGTATTTTTGCATACTCAATATTTTACTTAAACTAAATAGGAGCAATACAAGTAATAGCCTAAAATAAGTTTGCGTTTTAACGGAAAAAAAACTTGAATAGGAGTTTTTCTATTTGAGATTTGAAATTGAATACTACATCGTTGCTAATTCGATTCGTTACAAAAATTATTCGATATTGAATCGAAAACATCGAGTGACAGACAATTATTCTCTTGAATCGGAATATCACAACGCGTCAACGATAGAAATAATTCCGATGGAATAGGAAAGGACACGCGTTCCAATGTCATTAGTACTACGTCCGAGTGATTCATTAGCATCGGCCGCACTTGCGGTCGGTGTGCAAGGTACTTAACGATCGGCGGCTAAATGCTAAACGTGAATGAATATTGTAGAACGTATCTTCCTTCCTTCCTTGTACTAAACGACATCTGAATACAACTTTATAATAAAGTAAACTTTACAGAATTTTGATTAGAATTCTGTTTATATTATTCTTCGTATGTATGGTTTAGTATGATGGCATTTATTTAGTTTTTTGTTTCATCTATTCACAAGTTCAATCTATCACCTATCAATCTATTAATCAACGCACAATGATAATTAGGTTTCATACGTAAAAATATATTACGTATACCTACATACATATATAAATTATAATCTACACTATAATACTTTCCATGTCTACATCATCGTTTAGAAATCCTATGTATTAAATTGAAACTACAATTAACAGTGTAGCGCTTTTGTTAAGGAAAATAATAATAATAAATTTTTAAACTTTATAAAAGTGCGTTTTAAGTTTAAATATCACTTACTAACGGTGAAGGAAAACATTGTGAGGAAACCTGCACACCTTAGAATTTATAAAAAAAAAAATATTATTGTTAAGGAAAAATATTGCTAATTTTTCTGCCAATAAATAAAGGAACAGGTCAGACGGTCACTTGAACGGTGACATCATCCTAATTATCACATTTATAACAAGCTGACACGGTCCACGTCATAGGTTAAAAAAGCACAGAGCACGTACAAACAGAGCGATTTAATTATTGCTTTTTAAATGTATAAATATCCGATTCTATAAAATAAAGTCCATCTTCAATCCTACAACCGTGTCACAATATGTCGTTTCAACCGCCAGACAAACAATATAAAACAATATTACATTCAAAACGGTCGCGTCGATGACATCATAGTAATTGTACCCTCGTCACTTTTATGTCCGACTTAATTTAAAAGCGCAGAGTCGTTACCAACAGAGAGCACATTTATGTATTATACCGTTATACGAAGGTGATTATGAATGGTGATGATAATGATAACTAAATACCCTTATATCCCTGCCCTGAATACAAGTTATGACGACACAAAATACCAATAACATAGAATCAAGGATTATAACCTAAAAATTGACACGAACAGTAAGACAGGTCACATCATTGTATTTACAATTTTAATATGAATATTTTAAAGAGGTAGAAAATAGAATCTACGACACCATCACAGTACGGTTTCGTATCTACGCCGTGGTATAAATAGTTCGAAACGATGGCATACCACGCCATGCTGTTGCAAAACATACGTCCGTCCATACAATTAATTGCGAGAATCTTTTCTTTTAATAGTGACATTAAATTCCGTAGTTCCAAGAAATCGAGGTCGATATTAATAAACAGCAGTAAGAGAATATCGCACCAATAATTTTGATGACCGCAAATAAGTTTTTTTCTATAGACATAAAACCTCATTTAATAATTTTTAACATCGTCACCGTTTTTGATTATTTAATAATAAACAATAATCATTTCTATCTTTATTATGATTATAATTTTGGACGATTTGGCCAATTTCGGTGCTGTAACAAACGATGTAAAACCCAATAATAGAATGAAAACTTTTGAGAATATTTTAGAATACCTATCTAATTTGCGTCTACTATTGTAAGCGTTTACGAAAAATATTGGTTAAATTTACGGTAATCACACTTTCAATCAATCACATCATTTACAATCAATCAGCGATTTGTCTGAAAATCTGGAAATAGATTAAATTGTCTAACAAATTTTCTCTTTGTACTGGAATCATTTTTCTATATTTTTACGAAATATCGTCCAACTGTCAAAGATGATTGCTGACAGTCACAAGCTGTTGAAAACACTTACAAAATAATAATGAACATATACATAAGAATAGGAGTATATTCAGTAACTACAACTATTTATTGTGCAGGCAGATGCTGGATGCGACAAGCCGAGGAGACAACGCGAAGGCGCTCAGTGGGGGAGAAACTGAGGAAGGCTGATGATGATAACGAATTATTTTAATATAACTAAAACATTTATTATATTAGATAGTTTTAGAAAATTTCACATGGACCTACAATATTATTTATTTAAGTTCAGAGTGGAGTGATTTATAGAAGCTAGAGTACCAAGACTGATATTTTATAATCTATGAACACAATAATAGAGGGATGGCGTTGTAAGTGCATAACGCAAAATCTGCTGGAGAACTTTCGACCAACTTTGTTTAGATTTCTTCATAGACCTCTTAGATATCGATATTTAAAATATAAATTATTACTACATCTAAAATTAATGTACAGTTATTAGTTTTCAAAAAAGATCATCATTAGCGATTTTTAAGGATTAGTAACATATATTTTTGCTTTCAATATTTTTTGTTTCCTTCTCTGTATATAAAATATTATGTTTTCATTATAAACAACGCACAAAACTAGACAAGACTTAAATATAATAGTACGTATCCTTTCTTTCTCTAAATTACATGTTAATAACACTTAGGCCACATCTAATCTCGTCTAAACAGAAACAAAAAAAAATTTAATTCGTCCAAAATAGTTCACTGTGTAAGCATATTAATTAAAATGTTTACTGAATACTTCTTTCAGTAATGCATCACTATAAAAAAATACTTTGAAGACACTGGCAATGTCACGTTATAATTAGCGATGAGGTAATATACATTAAACTCGTAAATATTTGTAATTACGCCAACACGAGAACCCTGACACACGATAAGATAACAAAAATGCGACCTATCGTTGCCCAAACAGCACGTTTCAATGGATTTTGGGCTTTCGTGTCTTTAGATAAGGACGATGTGTTAAGACATATTCCCATGCACGTGGTTTATCTTGGCGAAAATTTTTGCATAATTTTCGCAATCGACGCTCACAGTTCAACTATTACATAATCATTGCAATAACTACATGCTTACAATCAACTATTATTATTATTCAATCAGCTGAACGGTCACAAACATGCGGTTAGTATTCCGTTTCACGACAAAAGATGACACCACTAGCACACAAGTCCTGAATCACGCTATCGACATTTTTTAAATATCTTGCATATATACCTGCACTCTTGTGTTAGTTACTGAGATTCTGGATGACGCATTTAAGAAATCTAAACAAAACTAATCAGCTGGTAACAAAGGTGGCCTCCATTAGTGCTAGAAATAGTTTCCTTGGGTACAGGAGCGAAACAAGATAAACAAAGTGGTCTACGTATTTACGGAGAGATACCACGGGGGCATTATACCCATATGACTCGTGTATATTCAAGATTAGGTTCGAGTCCCTAAAGGGTCCTTTGAAATAAACAGACTTGGACGACAGAATGGAAACTAAAAGTATTTTAAATACAAAATCAGCACATTTGAATAGAACCTATTTTCAAATTTCAATTATTTTTGATGATGCTCAAGCATCTTCTTGCCATAAAACATTTCCGGTCCATTTAAAGGACCCCAATATTTCTTGTATTTCCTGCCCCTGTGCTTCACGGGAAACTCCACTAACTAGCGTCTACTCGATATCTACTTTTTCAAGTAAATAGAGCAACAAACAAGCTGCAGTTCAGAGATAGCCGCTGCTACCCTAAGCGTCTGCAACTGACCTCGAATAGGACTAGAAATAAAGCATATAAAGAAATACTATGATTACTACTAGATATTTTAAAATAAGTTGTTACATACAGAGCACAACTTCAAGATGATATTCTTTTAAAATGACCGAAACACAACAGACACGTGAGATACATATCATGACATAAAAAGAGCGATAACATATGAAAAGGAATGTCAATAAAAATACCATTTGATAATCAATGTCACTCAATGCGTAACAAGTTTTGAAATCTATAAACAAAAATACGTTTAAAACGGTTCACTAGTGTTCTGTATTGGAGAACAGGAGCACAGAGTAAGGAAAACGCAAGTATATTAACACAATCAACGCATTTCCGATTAGACGCTGACATTTGACATTAACGCGAACAACTAGCAACACTAAATACTATTAATAGCTTATTAACATCGATGCAGTTTATTGCATTGATTGCACCCTATTAGCTTTGATTGGCGACGTCGCGACCATAATAACAGTGCTAAATTACAAGTTAACAACGAGTTAACATGAACGATTATTAATCACAATTATTATAATTGAGACTTGACAGTGTCTACGCTTTACGATGTTTCTGAAAGCCTTATGAGTGTAAAACTAATGTTGCTGAAAGACCCGTAGCCCAGTTATTAGTTAGTAATAATCTTATTAACACAACTTGTCAAAACTGACACGACAGTTGTACGGCCGCAGTCTTGTTCGAGCTCAGTTATAAATGACCGTGGGCAGTTATGACCATGTTATTCCTGATTGATTATTTGCTAATCTCATCTCGTATACAAATTCAATAAAAAATATCAATTGTTGGGTACGAATTGCACCATTTCCTAAACGAAAAATATATTTATTCATGAAAAATCCCCAGAGATACAACACTGTCAAGTTTTTACCGAAATTCATAATTCTCTAGACAAAATGACTTCAATCAATAAAGTCGAGTTTTAAACCAATTAATTAATTATCATATTCTTGTTGACCTTTAAACAATTACTAAAATGAAGTAATTTTTATTTTATAACATAATAAAGACTAACTAGACGGGGGCGTTTAAAAAATATAATATCATGCTTGTCTCTACATCAAGTTACTCTGTGATTCAATTAGTTGTCAGTGAAGGTTAACTATGCACACATTTAATAAATGAAGTTTACGTTATTTTGAAACGTAACGTAAACGTAACATCACGCCTGTAATCTCCGAAGGGGTAGACAGAGAGGTGTACTACACCCCCACGTTTCACCAGTTACGTTTATTTTGAAACGACTCACGAATACGGCGAGGCTGTACAGTTAGTTCGTCAATCACGTAGGGCACAAATCCAGACCCAGTGCTACTACTCGAAATGTCGAGTTAGAAAAACCAAATGATATTTGGCCCAATCGAACCCGAGATCTCTTGATCTGTAGGTACGCTAACAACTAACATACTAACACAACAACTAACATCAACATCCAGCTTTTTGGCCGCCGTCGGGATTCGAACCCGGATCCGGACACGCGGCAGACGTAAACGCCAACCGCTGTACCACTAGAGCCTAAATGAGTTAATCTTTTCGTTGTATCGAGCAACGACGTAATTCAAATCAAGGTCGTTCCAAGTAATGTGTTTTGCACAGTTTTTAGATAACGTTAGAACAATCTAAATTTATAACTGTTTAATGCAATTTATAAGTTCATCATCGTCATCGTCAGCCTCTTGATGTCCACTGCTGGACACAGGCTTCCCCTAATGCGCACCATTCCATCCGGCCCTGGGCCTTCCGAATCCAGTAGCTTCCCGCTGTCACTATTATGTATACCATAAAAATCTGTAATTATGTCGGCATTACAACGTTCTTCTGTTACTCTAGCTTCCGAGTTGTTTAATTGTCTAAGAATTTCCAAATATACCACCAACTCCCGGATCCACGGTTTAAAACAAGGCGAGCGCCGCTAACTTTACAAAGTTACGTTTATATTTAAAATAAATTATCGCTGGATATATCTAGCGTTCGAAGTAAAATATCGTGAGAAGTTAGCCAAAATAATCTTTAAGGCGTCTGAAGTCTCCCGATCCGCACTTGATCCGTATGACAAAAGATTGCCTGAACCCTACATATATGCGAGGAGATCAGAGCCGTGTCCAGCGTTGTAAGGATAAAAGGATTGTTGATGGTGACGCAACTCGAAAAACATCACACATCAATTAAATTTTCTAATTTAGAATTTCTAGTAGTGTATCGGAGTCTGGATCAGTGCCCGGTGTATGGCAATAGGCTCACCACCTATTCCATGGGACCTAAACGTAACTGGTGAA
>DWME01008419.1:0-11734 GCA_018244795.1 Parelbella ahira ahira
TTAAGAAATAACTCATGAAAAACATAAAATAAGCATGAGAATATTAAACACAAAAAGTATAAAAAATCTCAAAAGCCAACATCACGTGGTGTTCCCAGGCGGTCACCCATCCAAGTACTGACCACGCCCGACGTTGCTTAACTTCGGTGATCGGACGTGAACCGGTGTATTCAGCGTGGTATGGACGTTGGCAACAAACGTAGCGAAATATTCCAATTCATTTTTCATATCACAAAAATCTTAATATTGTGTATTATTATTTAATAATAAGAAGAGACAAAATAATATTAAACTTTTATCTGAAATACAACGCGCATTAAATTAAATAATGAACCATTATTATAGATAGATGGCGTTGTATATACGCACTTCTATGGTAATATTATTATAGAAATAGTTTCATGTGTCACCACTAGATGTCATTGTACAAGCTGACTCTGAATCACGGTGTTAAGATTTTTTACCCAATACATAAGTAGCTAGTGTAGCGGCCGGAAACTCATACTTACCTGGCGTAGGGGATACCGTGATCGAGAAGGCGGTTCCCCCAGGGCGAGACCTTGCCATTGCACTCCGGCTGGGTTGACCCTTGCGATTACCCCTAATGTGGGTAACTCGGACGCGTAATTTTTGTTAGTAGGGGACTGCGTACGCGCTGTCCCCTTAATAAAAGTACAACATTAAATTAATAAGCTTGCTTTTCATAGCTTGGTCTTGTGTTTAAATCATGAGACCTGAGAGCGGTTTTATATTAGTCGAAAAGATACATTATTTGTACGAAAGTTGCATTGTAGTTTGTAGGGAGTTTCGGTTAAAACTTTCATTAATGTAGTTATTCGTAAATTTTTTTTGTTACTTAAAGAAATCATGGCTTGTTGGTCACGTGTTTGTAAATGCGACTGATAATGAAAAGGTATTGAATCGATTTTCGAAGCAGGTTCAATAGGATCTTTCTAACTTAAACTTTTTAGTAGAAAATTCTAGTAGCGGTTCGGAATCTGATTTTTTTCCCGGTGTATGACTATAGGCCCAAGCCCTATTTTATGGTGGAACGTAAACGTTATTGGTGAAATGTGGAATTGTATTACATTCCTCTATCTACCCATTCCGGGATGACAGGCGAATGAGTGTGTTAATGTACACACTAAATAAAACGATTTTATTCGTATTTCACGTAGCATGTAGCACTTGGCCAGAGTGGCTGACTTTTCCGTTAACCCTCTCATTCTTAGAAAAGACCCGTGTTCCAACAGTGGAAGAACCAGTCAATAAAACATCTGTCCCAAAATGACATGCGTGGGCGTAGTAGATAAACAATCATATGTGTACATATATAAATATGAAATTGTTATTAGTAATGTTTATAATAACTCTTAAAATTAAAGGTCCACCCTCTGCGTGTAAAATATTTTAATGTTTTCTGACTATTTACCTTCTCTCACTTGATAGATATTTCGATGGCTGTCATTGAACTTAGAAGAAATGTCACAGACCCTCGGGTACGGAAATAGGCTTTTATAATGTAACTAATGATATTTTTTATACATATCAAACTCAACAGATATGTTTCCAGTATATCCTTTACTTAACCAACTGGATAATACCTACCTAATTACTGTGGACTGACTTTGTATGTTGTAGAACTGGGTAGATTATTCTCACAATACTAAAATTAATTAGTAATGATAACTTCAATTTATTTCTATAAAACCTAACATTCGCTGTGCTTATTGCCTACCCGTAAGGGAGCTGCCGTGATGATATAGTTTTCGTGAATTGATTTTTATTATCCAACATAGAGAAAGTGATGTTAATTATAAAAAGCAAAATATATATTTCTTGAAAGCGTTTCATTGCCGTGTACGATCTGTAAATAAAGGCGTAATTGATTTAGGATTATTTTTTGCTTATTAACCCAGCGTCTACATATACCTACTATAACTAATAAAAAAATTGTTGATCATACGTATTGAGAAACCGAACATGTGTCATCTTCTACAGCAAATATGAAATAAACAAATAAAATATATGTAATTTCGTGTCCAGATCCGCGAAGAGGGCGCGGCGTCCAGCGCCGAGGGCGCCCAGTTCGCGAGCAGCGGCTGCGCGACCGCGTCCCAATCCCACCACTGCTTAGGTTTGTGTCTGTTGCTGATCTTGTTTACAGCTGTCTTGCAGCACACTAAAGGTACCTGTGCACTAACCGGGCGCGCGCGGCGCCGGTGCGGCGACCGGCCGCCGCGCGCGCCCTGCTTGCCGCTCACACCTCGTCTCCGCGAGCTCTAGTATTCAATATTGTGATTTTAGTTCAATTTTAACTGGAACCTCATGGGGAGAGCACGATCAAGTAATTTTTGTGGTCACTTCAGCTACTTCAAATCAAAACTGTTATTGTATGTAGACATGGGAAGGAACATCGAGTCACCAATATTATCAGTATGTCCGTGATTGATATCTGCTAAAATTAGTATCCTATTGCAGTCCAACGGCAGAGTCCATCCAAATTATGTGACTTGTCTAGTAAAAACCACAGCATAATCTAGATTGTACCTTAAATTATATAATTAAAAAATACAACTTAACCATAGTGCATAATATTTGTATCGCTTTTAATTTAAATATCTTGTCGAAAAATGGATGTTGTGTTTCCTGCTACATCATATAATATTGTGCTCTCCTCATTCATTAATCCGTATGCAGCAGCTACTGGCGCACAGATAAAGCAAAAATAAGCGAACAAGGATTTCTAGACGCAATGTCATAATCCTTTGTTCTTTTGTCACCTTCGGTGCTATTTAGTTCGTTTTAGTCCTACCAATAACTCGCGCTGATCAGAATAAATTCATAAATTATATTAGTTTTTAGGCTTTTAAAAAAATAATATTTACTTTATCTGTGCGCGGTACATCTAGACATAAGTACAACCGATATTGAATCCTGATTTTTTTTTTATTACTTTCAACGGCCGCTGTTGTTTTATTATATCTAACGAAAACAGTTGTTAAGTTAAACTATACCTAAATATAATATGTTTCCATCATGTTATTATATAAAATATTACATTAGAAGCGTCACATTCATTTCGTAGGTACTTAAAATCTGTTATATTTTAACGCCAAAACAACTGCAATGTGTTCATGAAAATTTAATCGAAATTATAAATGAGTTAATCTAACCTACCAGTGCGCAATTGTTTAAATGTTTTAAAATTTAAACGCGTAACCATTTCAAGCGATGTACTTAATATTTTACACTTTGAGAAATCGCATAATAAAACATGATACGTATGAACGAACAATATATATGTATCTACGTAAAATAGTTTGATTTTCCTTTTTTTTACTTGCGACCGTATGTCAAGGTGATGTTTAAAAACTAATTACGTTAAATAAAGCTGTGTCTGGTATATCGCGACGTATTTGTATGAATATTCATGTATGTATATTGTTATATAAAAATATATAATGTCCAGTATTATGTAGGTATTTTGTAATATCACCTATTGAATTGGCAAAATTAAGAGCTAATAAACATCAAGTGCAATTACATTATTGAATAATAATTTATCTATTTGAAGTCGATGACGTCCATTTTGATCGGTAATTGCATCGTGAGAAGAATAATAAATAAATGTATGAGTGGACATAATATGCTTAGTAATATGCGCGAGCTTTGTCATAGAAATTTTAATGAATTGTATTTCTAAGTAGATAGTCCTTACAGTACTTAAAACTTATATTTAACGGCTTGGATGTTTGATGTAATATGTTGCCATTAATCAAAATTAATTTTTATTATCACTCAATTGCCCGTTCAGCGTATTTATTGATAGCAATACGACGTACCATACTTACTTATATTACATCCTTTTTTATTTTAAATGTAATTTTATGAAGGGGAATAACAAATTTCATATCGCATGATCGATATTACACTATTGAATACATATTTTGGGTTCGAATATCTCGGTATATAAAACAAACAACACTACAAACTTCGAACATATTTTATAGGGTGAGGATATTTCACATTTGCCAACTATTATCACTACATCTTCTTTATACAGAATAGACATGGGATGAAAAGGGCGCAACAAAATAAAACATGATGACTGCGCGAAGTACTCTCATAATAAATTACACTCAGCAAATTGCAAGCTCGGCTGAACACTTTCGGGAACGTGTGACGTCACAACGGACAATTTTTGTGTGTGTGGGTGATGCTTTATGAATATATTCATGGTCTTATTTCTATTTCAATTTAATTAAATCCACTTAAAATTCATGTATTTAAATATTATTGCATAAAACATCCACGCCTCCATTGTTGCGACTTATTGTTGATTAATCTATTATTATTTGTTGATTCTTAACCGACATAATATATTAAGTTTCATATACACGTTAAATCCACAAGGTACCAATAGATAAATTTTTAATATGTTATGTTGTTCATAGACACAATTCTTTTTCTCTAACTGTATAAGATAGTCCTCAACACGATGCCAAATGTTAGCGCATTTATCGTAACCTTCGTGTGGTTTCCTAATAATATATTATTTATTTATAAATATATACTTAGATAGTAACATTATTTAGCCTAAATAAAACTTTGTTAGTAATTAAAACGTTTTGGCGGTATTTTCACTTAAGACAAAATGGCGGTTATATTAAAAACGTGCTCTTTTATTTGACCATTGTAAAAATCATACCATAAATTTATAGTATGATTCGAAAATACGCCATAACGTTTTCGTTTATAATTAATGTATTCAATACAGAAATACATATCTGTTACAATAAGCTGGATGGATACAGAAGTTACTTCCTCGTTCCCACTATATGTATTCATGCGGTACTATCTATGTGACAGCGTATAACATGTATAATAGCGTGCAGAACTTTAGAACATGGCCCTTCCTCTACCGTACGCACAGTTAATGATAGCACAACAATAATACACAGTTTCCATATATTTTACAGTACCTACTTATGTTACATTGACTGCCTCGTTGGTTGAGTTGTTGCAAGCGCTGCCGCCGATCGGGAGGTCCTGGGTTCAAATCCCGGGTGGGATATTATCGAATTTTTCTAATTTAGAATATCTAGTTTTGACTCGGAGTCTGGAATTGTGCCCGGTGTGTGGCAATAGGCTCACCACCTATTACATGGGACTTAAACGTATCTGGTGGATCGTGGGAGTGTACTGCACTCCTCTGCCGACCCCTTCGGGGATTACAGGCGTGATGTTACATTTTATATGCATTATTTTAAAGTAATTACCCAGGTGGTACATTTGCTTAACGCTACATCTGCAATGTTCTTTATTAAAAAATAACCGTTAGCAGCTATTTTACAAAAAACGTAATACTTTGATCCTATTTTTTTTAAGAACCATAATAGCATTTTAAATTGAAACTGCCAGCAGCTATAACGCAAGTCTGAAACAAGAAATGTGTGCAGCTAACTTTTAAGATATATTAATATGTAAATAAATCCACATTATTCTTTGATCATTTATTACTTACCAACTAGCGATTAAATATGAATCTACAAAGTTAAGGGAAAACATGAAAAATTATTATCATTATTCTATCGTCACGCCAGGTCCCGTACAAGGGTAAGCAGAGCAGCTAGTTCCAAATATATCTCCTCACAGACATAATGTACTTCTTCGACATTCATATTCTTTGTACTTGCTTACCTAATATGAATTTATACATAGGTACAGCTGTAATTATCTCACCTGTCGCATAGATACCGCCATAGATTATAAACAATACAGTAGCGTCATGTGAATAAATGCATAATAATTTATAAATAAAACATAATTGCATATTGTGGTTGTGACCATAGAGGTGATTACTAATCCATTATAACATAGTATATGAAATATGAATGTATATATTAAGTAGGTATACATATATATGTACACGTATATATGTATGTACATATATATGGATATATATATGTATATATATCGGTAAAAAAGATTTGGAGACTTGTACAAATTGCTCACAAAAACGTGTAAATTTTATAACGACTGAACAATCACGGTTTCTCATCGACTGGTAGTTAAAACGTGTTTTATTAAGTAGTCATAGAGTTGGTGTTGAATATTGTCTGAACACTAGCTGACTGTAGTCTCCATATGTACGATAGGCCGGAGTGAACAGCGCACACTGGAACGATTGTAACCATGTTCCGATATTTTTGAACTCGTTTTCACTTAATTTCCGATTAGATTGAAGCCAAAAACTAATATTCGGTGATAAGTAACTTAAGGTAAGCTAATCGTTTCTCGCGCAAATGTTGCCTAGTTAAAATCTGATCGGAACATTAAGAACGCAGTTTAAGAATCGTTCAAATGCTCATTTTTATAATGGTGTTGCCGTAGTTAATGTAATGTTGTTCAACAATCGGCGTTAAGTAGCGATCCAATGAATTGTATTTATTAATGTAAATGTTGAATAATAATTTGTATATAATGAAACTATTGTGAATGGTAATAATAAAAAATACTTTTATTACAAAAAAAATTTAGATTTTTATTTATGTACGCGAACGCCGAGTCTTGTCTCTGATCTTAATTGTTATAAAATTATTCTGAAAAACATTAAATTTATATAATAATTGTATTATATTGAACTCAAACTGACGTAAATTGTAAAATTGTTATGTAAAATGATTGCTTATATATCGTCTTGTTTTGCATGCTTCGCTTTGCTTTATATATGGTTTCTTAGTACTTTAACCTTCGCTTCTCTACTCACGCTTCTTTTAAATGTTCCACGTCTGTCTTTCTAATGAATAGTTTTAATCTCCTACTATCAGGCCATTTTCTATCACGTCACATATGTTTTCTTCAGTTAATTCCTGATTTCATTTAATTTTGTGCACGTCTATCCTTGTGCATGCACTAGTTTTACAAAAGCGTCTGTTTGTTGGAACGATATTTGTCTTCTGCTACATCCAATTATACGACCAAAATTATATGAGATCAGCGACGAGGTTCTACTAATGCCATCCCTATCCTCAAACCTGTTTCATAATCTATTGTATCTGCGAATGACTTCGTGACTCGTACCGAAGCGAATCTTCTGCATCATACAATCTGCTGGCAAGAGAACGCAATCTGCATGGAGGCTGGATACGGTGCTGGGTGGTGTCGGATTGTGCCTTTCACTTTTACATATGTATTAAAGTATTTCTGTTCTCTTCCCACTAGAATGCGTGAAGGGTCACCACTTGTACGACGGCCGCTGTTACGAGCGTTGCCCGGGCGGTACTTACGCCAGCGAAATGCTAACGGAGAGGAACTCCAGAAGACGTAACCTTACTTACTTTCCCGAAACAGCGGCTGTGATGAAACGACACGGCGCAAACGCTGCGAATCCCACTGCTGTCGAAGCCTTGGACATGGAACCGCAGGCTTACAAAAATCCTAAAGTTCCCCTCATTTGCCTCCCGTGTCACTACACCTGCGCCACGTGTTCGGGCCCACACAATAATCAATGCTTGTCGTGTCTAGACGACGCTCAGCTCTTCAACTCTTCTGACGTCGAACCGAAATTCTACTGCTATCCTAACACACTCCTTCCAAAAATAAGCGACGCTAGATGGCACTACAAACTCAATATCATACTGATTGTCGTACTGTTTATTTTTAGTTTTCTGTCGTTGTACCTAATTTTCGTTGTCCTATTCAAAAGATTCGGATACAGTTGCTGCGGTAGTCATTACGACTCAAATATCAAGGGAGTGTACAATAAATTAGCCGTTGACGAGAAACACCATGACGCCATGGAGATTGAAGACGAGATACACAAAGCTATAAATAGATACTCGAGCGATAGCGAATCGGACGTCGATCTGAATCTATAGCGGTTAGTAAATTTCCATTCGAAGTATTATGAGTTAATCGATCAAATTAGTATCGAAGAAGGTTACGTCGATGATAAAATGATTACTAATGCAGGGCTGATGTGATATAATGGTATTGTTTGTCACAATTTTTAGTTTTTTATTTTTTATTTTATTTTTATGTAATTGTGCTTATGATTTAAGTGATTTGACTGCGACACGGCCTATTGTACATGGTAAGGTGTAAAACGTACAAGCGAATTTTTTTTAAATGTTTTGTCAATCCAAAGACTTATGTCGATTTCCTTTGCTACTGGTTTATTTCTCTTGGATTCATACGTCTTGATAAAAATCGTTCTGAATAAGACAGTATTATGTACTATCTTCAGTTTTTCCTGTCTATTTCAACTACTTTGCTTGTTCGTACGTATATTAAAGTAATATGGTCTTAAGTGAAAAGAACGATTTCACTCGATAAGAATAAAATCATTCCGATCTCCTCGATTCTCAACATTTCTCTGAGATAGACATATAATATTGTCACCCAGTGATACCCGCAAGGTCAATATAGTCAAAAGAAAATAATGGTGCCTTTTAGTATGATTTCTTTAGACAGCAATCATGGTTCTAGGTTTCTAAAAATTTTAGATTCTCGTACTCGAACCTAATATTGAAAAGGAAAGCTTTCTAAATTTAAAATGACGAAGAATTTCACAAGGTTAGTTTGAATATATTCTAAAATGTTTACGTAACTCATACGCTTAAGTACATATACATATACAAAAAATCAAATCTAATGTGAAGTATTTTTCAAAAATCAGTTTATCAGTCTTCATCTGTTTTAGTCAATACAATCGAGTCAGTATAGACCGAGACTAATTAAACGAGTGTTTTGATAATTAAACATTTTAGCGAAAATTTAACTGTTTCGAACGGTACAGACAGAAAGGCAGACTGAGAATGAAGTTAATAAAGTCTTAGGTAAAGGTAATTACTGTTTTAATACACTAAAACTCAGAATAGACAGAAAATATGAAAGAACATTTCAGAGTACACGAACTAGGCACATGCTATATCATTTAAAACCCCTTAATATACTAGATTTTAAGCATTGTTATTATAAGTTCTTAATTCTTTTTACTCCTTTTTTTATATACACCTAATTATGATTTTGCTTAACAGTAGATTTTATTGATAGACTTTTTAATACTTTAATTTGCGAATGAAACGCCTGCAATCGATATTTACTTATCTGTTTCGTAACACCCTTAAAAGTTATAGTCAGAAATTAACTGTAGCACAAAGCATATTACAAAATTAGTTTCGGCTTTGTTTTTTTAACTCTTCATTTTTCATGTTAGGTTAGTGAAGTATGGTCATAATAATTAGTTGTTAGTTATAACTAAGTACACGCATAATATGAATTAGGATCAATTTTGCTCAAGTTGCCATTTCGTTTTAGTTAGAAGCTATTGAGCTCTGAACGATGTAAATATATTAATCTGTGTAAATAAAAGAGTTCCTATTTTATTGTTTTGTTTAATTTATTGAACCTACTACCTTTATAGGGTGGTTCGATAATGTAGATTTCCTGAGTTCATACAGACATCAATAATAACCGCTGTGATACACATCAGCCTCTCTCAGTCCAGTGACGGAGGCGTATTCTGAGTGGTTTTTGTCCACCTCCACGGTGGGCAATCGAGTTTGGAATCATAGCACGGGTTCACGCACCGCCTACCCAGCTGCCCATCTCAATGCATTTTAAGTTATTAATTACTGTACTTAATTATTTAAAACTGAGCCGACAAACATTTTTCGTTGGCACTATACGAATGAATGGTTAAATTATCATTGGATCAGCGTGCAAGCGGGTTTTAATAAGTGGCAAAGAGGATGTCATGACAGGAAACGCGAAGATAATTGGAATGTCGAAAACATAAATTGCGTTGCATATCGATCCCATATTTATCCTTAATTAAATTCAATGTAGCTATAAAGCTTTAAAAACTGTTTTTCCAGACAACACGAATTTCATACAAACATATTTCAATACCAATAGGTTCTACTTTGATTACAATTACGTTGAGGTCGATCGTCCAGTTGGCAACACTGGCCCTAATGGAGGCACTACTTTCACTGCTCTTGTCTTACTGACACGTATAAATCAAGTATGGGAGGTCAATAATAATCATAATCGACCCATTTATGATTCCACTATTAGAATATGGGTCTCCTCTCTTATTGAGATAGTTAAGGCCGTAATCTGCCACGCTATCCAAGTGCGGGTTGGCAAACTTCATACAACTTGGAATTGTGTTTTTTTTGGGAGGTTAGATTTATTTAAAAAGTAATATATTCCTCCATATAAATATATGAGTACATCATAAATGCCCACTCCACAAACCATCGGCCTATATGGCCCAGCTTGAATACTTCGGAATATTACCCTACCTAATAGCATACAACATTAAAAAGCAATCACTCAAAGGACGTTACATTAATATGAAGCTCCAGGGTACAGGGATAAGTGCTTCCCTAAACCATCCCTTCTACAACCCTTACAGGCAATACTAATGGCCAAAAATGGCGACCGTCAATTACATACTTACGTGCATAATATCACAACTGCTTTGCCATAGGTGCGGGTATATTTTGGATTTCCACCTGTTGATCGTGATGGATATCTTTCGTCTCTTCTACACATCAAAATCCTCCACGTTTATCCATTAAATGTTATTTTTGAACTGGTCTTCTTTAGGTCTCCAATTTGATCGAAGTGTGTACATTTAGTCCTGTGTGTTGCCGCATTCATTCTTTACCGTCATTCATAATTACTAATCAAACCATATTAGTGTCCTTTTCTTCATTCCAGTCACTACGTATTTTTTCGCAGCGCACCCTTAAAATTATATCCTAAAATCGATTAAACAAAATTTTTGAGGATTGGAATATTATAAAAAAAATTAAAATCACAAAAGTTAAACTCATCGTCATCATCAGCATCTGGCAGGTAGCAGCTAGTTTAAACTAGAAGAACACGTTACATTCGATTCATACATAGTTTTTGGAGAACCCTCCAATTGTAAAATCATGTTATAATTAATTAAATGTATATGAAGTACCGGTCTGGGTCTGGCCGCAAGGGATCCGACGTGTCTACATAATAAATAATTTCACTAATAAAGATGTTGCATGTAACAATATTAATGAACTGTAAAATAATATTAAATTACCTAAGAGTACGAAACTTGGGACTTTTGGGAGTTGTACACTATAATTATTGTCGGAATTATTAACTTCAATACACCGCGATGGAAGTTGCGGTACGCCTTGGAATTACGAAGTTCTGCCGCCATATAGACGGAGAGAACTTCACAAATGTTCAGTGCTTAGTTCTTGAAATAACCTACACGTGTGTAAGCGGAGCGTGAATTTCTTAACGAATTACTGAGAGTTTTCCAAGTATCTATTGTCATATTGATTGCGTTATAATTCATTTAAGGATTTTTAAGTCAATCCCAGGACCAGGAGTGGCGCCGATTAGGGGAGACCTATGTCCAGCAGTGGGCACTCAGAGGCTGAAGAGGAAAAATTAATTTAATGATAACTGGCTTTAAGTGAGGCATTTTTCATGTCTGTCACTTATTTTGACCTTGTGTGAATAGCCCAAACAGCTAAAAAGTAACAGCAGAAATTTACATTCATGGAAAACGTTGGGCCGAAGAATTAACACTAAGCCATGGTACCTGTACCATACCTCAGGGTATTAGAATGTTGACTGTGCTTGTATGGTTAATTAATTATGAAGGATTAGCAAGCTGAAGTGGCAGTGGGCTGGTCACATTTGTCGCAGAACCGATAGCCGCTAG
>DWME01008420.1:0-11734 GCA_018244795.1 Parelbella ahira ahira
CGACCACAACTACGCGTGGGAGAATCCAATCTATTTCTTTAGAAGCCTTGCTCACTTTCAGTTACTTTTAAAAACATAGACACGTTTAAAACATTTTTACGTTTGATACAGAAACCGTCGTAACTAAAGTCCAAATATTACCAAACGCACGAACCGTTTACGTGTCATCAAACTGTTATTCCACTGCGCAACCTAATTCCAAAATTGATGGAATTGATTGAAGCCCTGTGGTGCACTCTCAAAAATATTCTCTACTCTCACTCGCGCATGAAGTTGAATAGTAACGCGCAAAGCTTTGTACATCGTGCACACTCCTAACACTCTAGATTGTTCCATATATTTGCATGTTAACCTCTACACCATTCGGGTCTGGAATAATGACCGTTAGATAATTATTGAATGGTGACCGTTAGTTGCTAAATGTCGACCGCTAGTAAGTGTATGACACTTCACCATATTTTAGGATTATGTGCCGTTATTATTAAATCGCAAAACAACACTTCCCGGTTCGTGTCGTGCGGCTCGCTTAAATTTGCCACAAACCGTTTTACATCGTAAACCAATATTTACTAATTACTGTTTATGCACAAATATTGCTTATTGCCTGAACGAGTAAACATAGTGCAAAATATTTATTAATTCACCTTCAATACTCTTTTCGGCTGCATTATGAGATTCTGATTAACACCTATTCATCTATCTATAAGCTATTCATTGAGACTTCCAAGTGTCATTAAAAATCAATCAAATCAAAAGGGTCACCATACCGATATATACCTACGTTAAGTTTATAACACATCTCGTTTTATGTTAGCGTTTAAAATACTTTTATGTTAAGTTTTAATGGTTACCTACTTGACTTACTGAACTAAAAATATAGACGAATATTTTATTAAAAATGAAGAGATAAACTGCAAACAATTCAAAAATATAAGTTTAGCAACATTTTAAATAACGAAGCCCACTTGCAGGCTATCGGGGGACAGCGGAGTGGTTCTGCTCCAGTAAACAATATCGTTCTCAGTTACATGTTACTCTATCAGGAACTAAAACCGTAGTTTCATACATTATTCACAGCGTGCACAAAGTCTAAGATAACTGTAAAATTTCTAATTCAGCGCGTTCTGCGGGCGACGAGCCAACTTCCGTAGCATAATCCGTGCAATATAGCCATACATTTAAGTAAGTGTGTAACTAAGTTGTTTAATTCAATATACTTAGTGAACAGTGTACTAGGGAGTTCGTGCATACATTTATGTAATATAATACTTAGTTGAAAATATTCTTGCCTAAGGAACACTTATATCTGCTATCTTTTAGTTTCGTATTTTCTGAAAATAGAATAGCAATTTGATATCGAATCGACTTTCGCGTTAGTCGAGGGGGTGCAAACGGGACGCGTGAGGTTCTGAGTTCGATCTCCGGGTCAAGTAATAGTAGGGTTTTTCTAACTTGATATACCCCTTAGTGCCTCGGAGTCTGGATTTTTGCCCGGTGTATATCAATAGACTCACTTCAAATTTCATAATGGACGGTACACGTAACTGGTGAAATGTGGGACTACACCTCTCTAAGTACCCGTTCGGGGAGATACAGACATAACGTTACATTTACGTTGTTACATTAATATAAAAACATCGCGGATCCTTCATTAAAGATACTAATTTATTGCTGTCTCAGTATGTCCTTCTATAAATAATTAGTATACATACTCTTCTGTGCTCGCACTGTTCAATATAAATATATACTTCTACCTAAAGTTTGTGTTGAGATCGCTTTTTGTATGTTTCTCCATCGCTTTTGGACTGTCTCAGTTATCCTATCTTTGGTGTAAAATAAATAATAATTGTATGACAATGACATTGTAATGTACAGAACAAGAAATTTTTCTACAAGCTAGTTATCAGTATACATTATTCATTTTAATGGAAAATTCAGTCGAGATGCTACTATTAATATTAGAAATATTATTTCTAATTCCGAATTGAAAACCTTTTAAGTACAGCATACAAAAAATCCATATCAGTTTTTAACAGCAAGAGACATAGGCACATTTTAAATATGTCGCTGTACAGTTCCAATGATAACATTATATTTCATTTAAGTTCATTAAATGAAATAATCTACGGTGTGAATTGACCTCGATAAAAAATCGATGAGTTGTCTGTATTCCGCAACGGTACGTAGGCGTTCGCGTAGGCGTTAGCTAGTGATGTAGCAGTTATATTTAAATGTAATATGCAGACATTATATGTTCATACGAAAAATAAATGTAATATGCGATATTAGTTGTTTATGTTGTATATGTAAGATATTCAATCTTAGTCGTTACATTTCTAGACAAAGTTACTGAGTTGGCATTTTTTCTTACGTACTTTTTTCTTACAGTTAAAAATTTACTCTTAATCTTTTTTAAATAGCAAGTCCCGTTGACACTGAAATTTTATTTACTTGTAAGTTACTATAATAAAGTTGTAAATGTAACTTTTAATTTAAACTTCAGACCTTCATATCCAAAAACAATTATAATCTTAATGAGCTCAATCAATCAAATCAAGTCAATAAATTATAATATGGAGTAGTTAATAACAAATTACAAATTTAGTTGTAAACATTTGTCAACAGGTAATACATGGAGCTGGTTTCCTTGAACATACATTTTTGTCTAGAAAGTTCTATTCAAAACATCACACTGATTATTCTGAGTACGAGGCACATCACTAGTAGAGATCCAAAAAGTGTCTATGGGCGTCAATCATCAATCTTCTCTAAAACCAGGTGGCCGGCGACAGGGGTTGAATATCCTGTTCTATCTTGTTACAGTCGTGGTACTATACGCTCCAAAAAATTTTTCTGAGATAATTGATCTCATTTAGTCATGATAATTGGTTTCACTTAGTTTTAACCAATTATTTATTTAACCACAACGAATAAATTAATAATTGGTTTATAATATTCCGTTGTACCAAAACACACGCCTGGTTAATAATATAAATTTACACAGATAATGGTAAATAACCGAATATGGAGATATAAGGTAGATATTTTAAATATTTATTCAGATATTCTACCCAAGTGGGAATTAAAATTATCTGCGTGGCATTTTCTGCGTAAAATAAAATATATCTTTTAATAGACACATCGCTTTTGCAACTGTATCATTCGAAAAGCAGCAGTGTGCATTATACCTTACAACAATATTATTATTTCACATATTGGCAATGTTCCTGCAATACTATGACATTTCATTTTCTACTTTACTCTCTATTTATACATTTCGCACGAATTACACACGTACGCGCGGAAAGATTAATAATTTGCCCAATTATTTATTTCTTTTAAGGGTTGATTTGGAAAAATATTTAGAGCAGATAATCTCTTTCTCCGCATTCTGCTTTAAGTTATATCGACACTAAATTTCAAAGCGGTTCAAGCGTTCTGACCCGAAAACGTAACAAGCTGACAGAGCCTTAAGCCGCGCATGGTTCAAGTGATTTGTAGAAGTGTGGTATGTACAAATGATTTGTACAGGTCCGTACGCATTGTCCGAATGATCAATCGTACCTATTTATGGATAGAATCCTTTTTGTATCAAGTTACCTACTATTTTATATCTAGCGTTGTCCATTTTTTAACCTTTTTAACGTCCAGTAGGACGCAGGTCTTTTTTCAGAATGACATTGTTAAGGCAATAATCTGCCACGCTGACCAAGTGAAGTGCAAGTTATCAGACTTTACACACCTTTAAGAATTTTTTTTTGAGAATTCTGAGGTATGCAGGTTGCTCCACCATTTCTTACTTTACCCGTATAGCATGTGAGTTTTTAGATTTTTATATGCACAGTTTCGTAAAGAGGTGAGCGCTAATAATAAAATCCAGGCCCCTTATTTATTCTTAGCAAACAAATTTAAAGAAAATAGTTACGAGATAAAAAAAAACAATAATCGTTAATAAATAGAACAATTAAACCGAATTTAAATTAAATCGCAATTCAGAGTTGTATTGTAACCGCAATCAATTTTCCCAGAAGTTGCTCCTTTGATAATTCAGTACTATCTCTTTAACAGACGTGTTCCGTAGATCTGCAATCAAGTTCGAAGTAGCGTTCTAGTGTGCTGAGTTCTGGCAAATTGGGATCATATTGCTGCGCTTTCCGGGGAATCGGGATTATATTACTATGTTCTATTTGGTCTATGTGTACCGATTTTCCATGACTCTACATTGCAGAATCCCAGCCTACGACAATGTTAGTTTTGTATTATTGTAGAGTTGTGTTTGTTGGAGCCTTGTTATGTACTTTTGAGGACAATGCTTACTTTCAAAACAATTTCTTAAGCCTCTGCGATCCGTAACTTTTTTGGTACTTTAACACGCTATCTGATCCATTCTTCTATTTCCCCTCCCGAAAACTGTGTGAGAGTTATTTGCTTTAAATATATAAGAAGGCAAATATGTATATACTCTACTACCTTAATTACATATTGTGACGCAATTGTTTCGTTGTTGCGATAACTAGTAGAGTACTCTTTGGACTCTACATTGCTCTACATATCTGAGACGTAATTATAATTAATAATAATCATGCTATAGTGTGATATATAATTATACTGATTAGTTATGCGATTTACGTACATTCAATTCGATTTTATTCCTGGAAACTACGACATACTTCCATGCGTATTGAAAACCAATGGTAATATTTTCTCTAGAATTAATCGATACGTTTGCCATAAATTGAATAGCCTTTAATGGACGAACGTTGTTATAACAGAAGCAGGACCTCATACCGAAATGTCCGTTCTCTCTCATTCTCATGAACTCCTAAAAAAGCGTAATACGTACTTTAGTGGTACAACACGCTACATATATTACGCTACATAAATTAGTTGGTAGTTCAACCAGCGGCAAGCAGCGATAAACGAATTGAAAGAGAAAATATTATATAAGTTATTATGGCCTTATTATTATGTTCATTAGTTGTAAGAATATTAAGGACTTAATTTTGTTACTTTAAGAAAGTGTCTACTTGTTTATTCTATAATAACTGACTGACTTTGATATTGTGAAATATTAACGAAGTAGTAATACGAACATTATTGGCTTTTTTAGTAGTACTCATCTCTAGCACAAATGATATACATATAAATACATCCATACAGAGATACGTACAGAGTTTAGGGAAGTTATGTAATTGATGACAGTAACATTATTCTATTCACTGGCAAGCTTCTTTCATTCACGCACCCAAGCAAGCACGCATGCACTCAAGCACATGCAAACATGCAAACACGCGTCCACGCACACACACACACACACAAACACACAAACACACACATATGTACACACACATACACATACACCCATTAACAAGAAATGTATCATTGAGAACGTCAAACTCCCTCTGTCAGACGTATCAGTTACACGACCTTGCGCTTTTGGCCGCGAGCCAGCTGAATTGCTTTGAGACCTCTGGTTTTTACACATTAGCCAGCCATCTGACTTTTTAAATTATCCTGAATGGGTGCTTGTATTAAGCACATTCTGGTCCTGTCACGTGCTTGTTTCATTATGGAATTAACAAAAAACGGCCGAGGGGATTTAATTGCATCTGAATTTATTTCAACGTACTGACGCATATTGAGAGTCATTTTGCGATTTGGTAATGAAAAGTAATATTTTTGTAAAGGCATTATTCCTTAAGGAGTACTGACATAGATTTCCAACAACTGATATCTGGCTGTCGCTTGATGAAGACCTACTTACAGAAGAAGTAACGTACTAATTGAAATTTGAAAACTTCTAAATATAATTTAATTCTAATATAATAAAACAGCGTATTTAGAATCCTAAACTATAAGCAAGCGAATGAGTACATTAAAGTTAATATTTGTGATTGTTTTTTCAAGGTTCATCAACATAGATCGAACTGGCGAACTCGATATTGGTGTAGTGTGGCGTTACCCTAACAATTGTTTTTACGACGTGGTCTCAGAGGAGTTTATCCAATAATCCAATTTCCTACGAAATCTCGTCTGTGCGATTCATTTAAAACTGAACGACACTGATACAGTATAAAAACGGTACTGGATAATGAAGAACAATTCTGTAATAATAATTTGTATACTTTCCAGCTTATTACGTCATAAGTTCTTATCTTTCAGCGCTAACGAAAATGCTAAATTTGGCAATTCAGCGCCAACGAAAACGCTAAATTTGGCAATTCAGCGCTTAACAATTTAATCATACGCCGTCTTAAAAGTCAATCATAACGAAACAAATCAGGTTCATACAGTAAAAGCGTATACACTTGTGAATAATATACGATAAGTCCTTTCAGCGTACCGTTTGCATTTTAAATAATCCTTACACCTATGCAATAAAGTTGAAAATCCCTTGTTACAGCTAACTAGATAATTTAGCGATAGTCCGTCACGTTGACTTCCAGTGCCGTTGCTGTAACGCCTATTACGTGTGGAATAGAGTTGAAATTTGCTTAAGTTGTATCTATATACAGTGGCAATGTAACAGCTGGGTATGCGAGTAATGCCCTTTTTGAATATTTTAAGAAGTGTGAGAGCTTATTTCCTTGGACAAGGTGTTAGTAACCTAGTAGAAGAAATTTTTTCATGCGTTCGAGCTAATTCAACGTGTGTTGAGTGGTAATAAGATTTACATTCGTAGAACATTATAGCACCTTTAAAATCTAGTTAAGTGTGTGTGAATTAAATTACATTGAATAAGAGCTCGGAATTTCGTGAATTGGGCGGAGGCGACAGGAAGACTAGGATTTCAAGAGGCAATGTGAATCATGGTACATTTTCTTGAGATACATACAAAATTAGACATTTTAATTAGGGTCGTTACAAAGTGTAATAATCATGAAGAAGGAAACATGTCGTAATATCACGCTTGTATTTCTCCGAAGAGGTAGGCAGAGGAAAGTAGTACTGCCGCTTTTACAAATTACGAGTCATGAAGTATTAATAAATTGATAATTTATGTTATAGCATTAAATGACACCTGAAAAGGTATAAATAATGTTAAGCTTATTTTTTTTACCTACTTACGTTTAAGAACAGCGCATGCTGAACTCAAACGCTGAATAAAATTTTCAGGTAACAGGTTTGAAAAGAAGTAATTTCGGTTTTTTATTGCAAAATAAAACTCAATATTTTTCGCACTTAAATGAACTTAGATCGTCTAATACCTGTTTAACCGATCAATGATTTTGACCCTTGAGGTAATTTTGTAATACCCCTCAAGTAAAACTTCATCATCATCAAAACAGGCAACCAAGTGCGTTTTTAGATAATCGAATAGTTGCAAGTGCGACTGCTGATCGAGAGGTCCTGGATTCGTGGGTCGGTTACTATTGATTTTTCTAACTTGAATTTTCTAGTAGTGGCTTAGAGTCTGGATTGTGCCCGGGGTATGGCAAAAGGCTCATCTGCTATTCCATACTGGGACGTAAACGTAACTGGTGTTACGGGGGAGTGTACTCTGCTTAATTTTTCGTGTGTTACCGGTGTATTGTATAGAGTAATACTATAAATGAATTTGGTGACTTGATGAAACATTACCTTCCACCCAAGTTCCTATAATTCTGTATGTGCTGCTAAAATCTACTGAGTATCATGAAGGGTTTAGGAGAAGCATATCAGATCTGTAAGAATAGGCATATTTGAAGTTCGGTACTCTCTGCCTCCTTCGTAAGCGATGATATCAGCAACTATTATAAAAAAATCTTGTTTTATCTATATTATCTGAACTTGTTACCTGAACTTAGACCATCATATTACATCATTTAATGTAATTTAGTAACATATAGCAAACGGTTCCATCCTCGTATAAAGGGTAATAAAAAATCTATATAGTATTCAGGATTACTTCTTAGTTCTAACTAATGTAGGCGCCATACATTTTTAACTAGGGTTACGTAACCCGCGTGCGCTGAATACGTATTGTATGGTATAATACCACGTGGTTTCGTCTGCAATTGTATTGTATTTATAAGTTAGTTTCGACTTGTTATAATTAATGTATATTTACGTCTTCACGCTAGATCAGAAAAAGTGCCTCGGGTCTTCACAAAAGCCTTTAAGTCTCAATGATAAAACTTCTCTCTATACGAAAAGTTGAAAACAGCTTACATTAATAGTCAATAATTAATTTACATTAAATACGCTTATACAGAGTGTGTATTAGAGATATATAAATTATATTTATATAGAGGTATAATTCAAACGTGTAATCCTAACTACTATTCTAGATAATGTACAGTTCAACAGTTCTTAGACGTACCTTCATTAAATATATTATGTACTTATGTAGTTAGGGTTTACGGGTAATGTACATATGTATATGTGTTAAGCCTTCGTACGAGCCTCAGTTATTAAAAATGAGCTCTAATATTTGGTTTAAATCAAATCCATATAAATATTATAGAGCTGCATAATGAAATCAGTTTCCCAGATTTTGGGCAGAGATTGAGGTAGAGCGGGTAGAGCATAAAAAATATCAAAAGTCCTTGATTTACCTTACACGCATTTCGTTATGTTCGTATTGTTGATTACTGAAACATTTTTAGTGTGCAAATGGACTTCGTGTAAGGCCCTAAGCTACAATGCCGATCTTTAGACTGGATGGTTTGTGAGAGAGCGCGATCTGCTTTGTGCTAGAAGTTCATCAAGCGGCTACAAGACCATGCTGCTTCCGTAAACAGTTGTCACATCAGAATATACGAATTGCCTCGTACATAGATGTTATTCATAGTAAATTAGTATTTAGTTAGAGTTTTCTTATTAAGGGAAATAAATTATATGTACTTGATAGAGCAATGCTGTTTTGTAGCTTTTAAATACAATATGACTCGTAAAATATCCCGAGTACAAATGTATATTAAAAACACAAACTGAGTACAATATACATTAAAAACACAAATTGTAACATCAATCGGAGTAATCTATTACTCATTATTCAACATCGTATACAAAATCGCCCAAAATTCAGTTTGAAATTTAAAAATTCCTTCGAAATAAAATTTTCGGTGTTCCCGATCTTGTACAAAAGTGTAAGCAAATACTCTTTCCGTACTTAGAGCGTGTTACGTTTTAAGTGTTCTGAATACTCCACTAAACACGTGGACACTTGTGTCGAGTACTCTTGTAACTGAAAGCTCTGACTCAGCTGTCATACCTACAAATGTAGTGATACCATATTATGTAAAAAATTAAGGATTGGTCCCATAGTTGTAAAGTGGAACTACGGGTAATCTGCGTACAGGTGTTTCATGTACCTTAATTTAGTTAGGTGTATAAGATTTTATCAAAATAACACTACACACAATTGACATGTAATTAAGTTTCAGTTTCTTTCAGTTTTAATAAAGTTTAGTTCGATTGTTTTATATTCATTATAACTGTCATTATAAGCGCCAGCTGCCTAGTTGGTCCAGTGGTTGCAAGGGTGACTGACGATCGGTCCTGGCTTCAAATTCCGGGTCAGGTACTATTAGATTAATCTAATTTAGCATTTCTAGTCTATGGGTCTAGAGTCTGGATATGTGTGTGGTGTATGACAATAGGCTCATCATCTTTACGTTACCCGTTGCGTTTACCATAAGATGAAACGTAACGGGTGAAACGTGGGAGTGTATTAAACTCTTCTGCCTACTCCTTCAGGATTTATTATGATTATGGCCATGATATTCCGTTCGTTTTTGACTTTGAGAAAAGAAAAAACGTCTAACACTTGCTTAAAATATAACCGAAATTAAACTCTGCGAGTAGCTTTGTTCATCTTCATATATAATATACATTTTTTAAACGTATACTTTTGAGAATTTTTTGTTTCTTTTTATATCCAGTGATATTAGGAAAACATGGTTACTCTTGCAGAGATACTCACGAACTTCTCAGATGAAAGGGTCGTATGACAGAGATAGGTGAAAAATTATGAGATATATCTAGAAGAAAATAAAGTACGAATAAAAAAATATGAGTGATTAAAAATTAATTAACCCTGTCGTGGTACAGAAATATAAGAAAGAAAGAAAGAAAGAAAATAATTTTATTCGCATTATAAACATTTTGGCGATTTTTTTGTGATCCGTCGTGAAATTATAATAATGATATATGTACACACACTGATGACGACAAGTTGAAAGTTACTTATAAATACAATACAATTGCAGACGAAACAACATGGTACTATTCCAAACAATACATATTCAGCGCACGCAGATTACATAAGCCTAGTTAAAATATATGGCGCCTAAAGCGTGGGCAGTATATATTTAAATTACATTTAAACGGAACATCACGCCTGTAATCCCCAGTGGGGTAGTAGACACAGGAATGCAGTACAATGCCACGTTTCACCAGTTACGTTTAAGTCCCGTGGAATAGGTGTTGAGCCTATTGCCATGCACCGGGAAATTGTAGACTCCGAGTCACTGCTGGAAATTCTTAATTAGAAAAATCCAATAATTACGTTTAATGATATAATATTACGGTCAAAGAACGTAATTACCAATTGATATGAATAAGAAAGTGATGATGATGATGGTCAATTAATTCAAATGGAATATACGTGTATGTCGTCTTTTGACACTTTCCTTTATTGCAAGAATGTATACTTTATGTCGTGGATTGTCGTGTCGTCTAAGATACAATTCTTACTTAATAATAATATTAAAATTGTGGTTAATGTTGATGACAACGATGATGATGATGATGATGATGATGATGATGATGATGATGATGATGATGATGATGATGATGACGACGATAATGATGACGATAATGATGACGATGACGATGACGATGACGATGACGATGACGATTAAGATGCTGATGATGATGATGATCGATGACATCGGCTAGCGTATATAATATGTATTTTCACAATATAAATCCAAAAACATATAAAACTTTAAAGAGAAGTTTCCATCAGTAAGCGAGGTAGAGTTTTATGTTTATTAATGAATACTAAACTTTAAGAGTATTTTACACAGGGGAAGATAAGTGACTTGTCTCACTAAAACACGACACTAGCTAAAAGATATTAACTAATCGTATCACAGAATGTTATGAAGTTATTACTACTATATCATCACACCAAGTCGCTAACGGATGAAGCAGAGAGCACGGAATCCCAGATATATTTATGCTAGTAGTTATTATTGCAGATATATTTATTCTAGTGTTTTTTTTTACATTCATTATTCTTTGTATACACGTTTGCCGGTTTTGGAGACACTTGACTTTCCATCAATCTGTATCTTACCTAAGGAGAGTCGGGTACCAGTATTTCATTATACTCGTATTCATTATAGAAAGTAAGATGGCAACATTAGTTAGGTACAGTTTTGTTGCACGTAGATTTTCAGAAAATCGTTTGTACTATGATTCATCATGATCATTAACACTGTTTACAAGAATAAAGGTAAATCTATTGTGGCTATGGTTACGTCATTATTATCATTATCATTACCATAACCGTCATCGTCATCATCATCATCATCATCTTCATCGTCATCTTCATTATCATCTTCATCTGCCCGTCATCATCATCGTCACCCCGTCATCGCCCACTGCTGGACACAGGCCTCTCCAATGGCACGCTTCTAAGCCCGATCTTCAGCTCTTCGTAGTTATATAGCACAGGAAAAATATTATGTATAAGTATCTTTCGCTAATAGTCGAGCTGGTTGCAATACAGTTAACGACTTTT
>DWME01008421.1:0-11733 GCA_018244795.1 Parelbella ahira ahira
TGATGACTGAAGCTGTTCTCTACAGTTTATAGACATGGTTCAGAAGTAAAATAGGTCGGTACGGTAGGGTCGAAAGGGTTTTATCCCCTTTTTTGAAGAACAGGCCTTAAGAACCGCCTTAAGAAGGCCTTGAGAAGTGGGAACGAAATTCTGTCACACGCAGAAAACCGGCAAGAAGTCCAAACCTTCGAGAGTCTCTGCAGCTAATGCAGTAGCGACGGGAATATCCTACAGTCACCTCTTCAGATATGAACAAAGAAATCTCGAAACTGGTAAGACGCGACCTCCGAAGCTTCAACACGCGCTTTAGAAGAAGCGATTGAGCGAAATCAGGGGTCGAAAGTCTTTGTTAGCAGTTAGGCAGAAGCCATCTGACGAAATTGATAACAGCTGAAGGAAAAATCGTCGCTACTCAGCCGGAGATTCTTGCGGAAGTTCAGGACTTCTACAGTAAATTTTACACCTCAGAAGCGTCTCGTCTTCAACCCGATGCAACAGATCCACGATCTCCCTTAACCCGCCACTTCTCAGAGGAACTGCCAGAAGTTAGCCTAGGCAGCTTAAAAATGGAAAAGCCCCTGGAGGGGATGGAATTAAGACGGAGCTGCTAAAGGCAGGGGGAAAACCTGTACTTGTGCAGCTTCAACACATTCAATTCTGTTCTCTTTTTGGAGCGAACTCCAAAAGCATCGAGCAAGAGTATTGTAGGCCTATTCTTAAAAAAAAGATATATTCAAAATTACATTTCATATTTGAAGTATATGTGAATACTCATAGTTATTAGAAATCATGAAAAATTATTACAAATATGAGGATTTGATAAAATTTTCAAACCATTTAGAGTGCTCACACACTTTGAATTATGTGAATAGGTGCCAGATAAACTCTAAATGAAGTTTCAATAAGACCTTTACCAAAAGTATACCTGGTACTGTTATAATTAGCAGCTTTTTACATTTCTTTCTGATTAATTTATTTGCTTACAGTTACAGATTAATTTCTTTTTTTTTGCATTAAGTAGGTTACAGTCTAGCTGCAATCTCAACTTCATGGTAAGGGCAGATTGGTCCAAGATTGAGCACACATACCCAGGAAAAGCCTGTTCACCCTTCATACACCCTTAGTTTTAATTATATGTTAATATATTTGAACAAAACTTATTATAGATTACTTATATTACTTTTAAATCAGTATGTACTTAAAATACCATTAATATCAATTGTAACACAATATAAATCAGTTCATACCTGTGTGCTAAATTGGGCACTGACTCACTTGGGGTGTACTTCCCAGCATGTCCACTCATGGTCTGAGCTTTACCGAATTTGTTCTCAATGCTCTGTGAATGACCATCACTAGCTGCAAAAGGCTGGCTACGTGGCCGCCTGTTGTTGCCTGTTGTCCAAACATTTATGACTGAAATGGAAACCATAACACTTTATATACCTATTTGGATAAGAATAGCTACTGAATTTGGAGGTACATATTAAAAAATATGGAGGCAAATGTTCATTAAGATTCGTACACTAAATGACTACTCACTTGGCAGGTCTGGTGGTGTATCTTTTTTCACGTATTTGCCAACGACGCCTTCATTTATAGCCTTTTGTCCTTTTCTTGAAATCATTGCTGAGTTATTTGTGATGTTATATAATTAGCTGCTAAGTAAAGGACAATATAACAAATAGAAGACAGCTAATACAAAATATTACACTATTTATTTATTTTTACTACAGTAAAATCCCATTGTACCTATCAAAATGCAACCAATGACAGATCAATCAAAGATAAGAAAGAATGACATGACATGACACCAGAAGGGCGAAGTCAACCATTCGAATATCAGTAATTTTTTTTACAAGGTGACTAAAATTAACTATGATATTAATAAATTGATTTTCATTGCATCACTTATGCGTTCTATCAATCTGTACTTGAATTACAATGAATCAATAGATCGCTGTATAACTTCATGTTTACAGTCCGTAATCTCCTATTATTCAGTATTTCACTAAATCTTTATATTTAATCAAATCTCCATATTAAAATGTAAATTCTAGTGCAAATTCAGGTTCAGAATGCTTTAATTCTCAAGACGTATTACTGCTATTGTCTAATAAACAATAATAAGTATTTCGTTTCGTTTTATTATTGTAAAATATAATAATTTTGATAACCAAAACCTAAATTTATTTGAAAACAGTGCTTAGAAAAATCCACTCACATGAACAAATTATATTGTAAAAGGCATTTACCATCCATGTTGTTGTAGCCACAGTTGTCATGCCGACCACTTTGTTACTTGTCACTTGTCAATTGTCATTAACACGTGAAGTTGAACATCTGGTTACGGAATGTGCCGGAGAATTCGACTACGACTACGTTTAAAATAAACATTAAATTTTATTCATTTTAAATAAAACAAAATGTTTTATTTAATCGGTTTAGGCTTGGGTGATGCTAAAGACATAACAGTGCGGGGTCTGGAAACTATCAAAGCATGCGATAAAGTGTATTTGGAAGGTTATACATCGATACTTACAGTCGGCAAAGATGTTTTGGTAAATACCAATGTTTTCTATTATTTTTCAAGATCGAAATATCTTCGGCCGAGTACACCGGATATTTTAAATAATTCTCATGAATTTTGTAAGCGAAACAATTCATTTTATGCCATCTTATTTTATATATTTTCTATATGGGTATTAACAATGATTAATAATATTTCGAATTACAGGAAGAGTTTTATGGGAGACCTTTAGTAATAGCTGACCGAGAGCTCTGTGAAAGTGGTATAGATAGTATAATTAAGGAGGGCACAACTAGTAATATAGCTCTTTTAGTGGTTGGAGATCCACTTGGGGCTACTACACACACTGACATGTTACTTCGAGCTAAAGAATATGGTGTTGACACACAGGTTATAAACATATGTTTTATGTATTTATCCCTTTTAAGTTACTAAGTGGTATGAACTAATTGGTTTTTCTAAATTCTGTAATATTGGACTATTTGAAAAGTAATGAGACAAATTTCTCATTCAATACTAATAATAATAAAATTCATTTCCACATGTAATCCTGTATATTGAACTACAACTTATGTACCTCATAAAAGATGTAGTGTTGTGATATGATAATAATAATTAAATGAAACTAATGGTGTGATATATTTATTTCTAGATAATTCATAATGCATCAATAATGAATGCTGTAAGCTGCTGTGGGCTGCAATTGTACAACTTCGGAGAAACAGTGTCTATCCCATACTGGACTAATACATGGAAACCAGATAGTTTCTTTAAAAAAATCATTGGAAACTTTTCAAGAAACCTTCATACCTTATGTCTTCTAGGTATGTATAAATTTTTTATCGTAAATCTGGACGATTTCTACTTACAATATATTGTTATTTCTTTGAATCCTCTTATTTTTAATCTATTTACAAATGATTACTATTACATTTGTATGAATATAAAGGAAAGCTCTTTACGATGTTCTCCCAACTAAACCAGATCTCTACGAAGAAGTAAATTTCTAAGTCGATATACCACTAGGTGTATCCCAAACATGTTGGTAACTACAGGTATTTGACTATGGGCTGAATGCCTAGACCAAGCAGATTGTGAGGATATGGAATAAAAAAAGATGACTATGCTAACTAAGCTTCATAGAGAGCAAGGAAACTGAGTTTATTATTCTAGTAGATCAATATAAAATTTCTAGTTAATTATCAATGACTAACATACATTTATTGTACTAATCCAGTAAAGTTTTATTGAATTAAATTTTTGGTTTGAATTTGTAGTATATGTATGTAGTTAGTGAGGTAAATATGAAGTTCTTAAGTTTTAGTTTAGTTCTGGCAAAATATGTTCAATCTGCTCAAGTAAATAAACAGATTAATTTCTAGAGATAGATAGATAAGCATGTGGGGCGTTTTATTATTATTCAATCTATTTATTTTAATCAACTTGTATTATACTATACATAAAATTATGTGACATTAATGTCAACTAGTGGCCAAGTAGGGATCGAAATTTGATCATAAACCATTAAAAAATCAGAATGAGTATTGTCTAGGTTTGAATGTCATAGGCTATGCTTAGATAAATCTTTCTTCTGTGCTGCTTATTAATAACAATTATTATTGACGTCTCATGTTTGACATGGGCAATGGGAATGTAAATAATAAATGGCTTATTTAACTCAATGGTATTTGTAATACATATTACACATACATTAATATTAAAGACAAACATTGAAACAATACCTACAAATCTATAGCATGTATGTGTGTGTGTGTGGGTATATATATCGCATTATCGCATAGTGTACGTTCCGTTTTTGTGGTTAATTTTATGTATTTTTATGCATTTAAAAAAAAATTTGCATTCTGCACTCTGTATAAACTATAAGTGTGCAAAATTTCATACTCCTCCGTCTGCGCAATTTTCGTAAAAAGGGGTGCAAAGTTTTTGCTTCATCCATTAATGTATAGATAATAGCCAATGACATTGAAATAGTTCAACGGGCAATAAAATAATGGAATATGTATGACAACAGGCTAGTCCCCTATTCCATGAGATGTATGTCCCAAGAGGTAAAATATGGAAGTACTATACTCTGTTTACATCTGCAGGTAAATAGAAGCAAGATGTTATGAGGTCACCATCATCATCCTATTTCGGTTCACTGCTGGATATAGGCTATGTTAGATATAATAATGTTATGAGGTCATAAAATTCTAATTACGCCAGTATGAACATAAAACTTAAAAAGTCTCCGCCGCGAGCTCGCTGCAAACGGCGGGAGCTCATGTGGAAGGACCTCGTACAGGTCTGAACTAGTCGGGCCATCCTGACAGTAACTTTTAAATGAACATGTATTATTTTATTTCACTAACAACAAGTATATCACTTTGTATTTTTGTTATTACAGATATTAAAGTCAAAGAACCTACTGAAGAGTCTCTGACAAAGAAAGTTCGCCAGTACATGGATCCTAAATTCATGAGTGTGGCTGAAGCAGCATCACAACTGGTCCAGATAATAGATAATCAACCTGATGCAGGTATTCAATATTTGGTATAGTAGGTACTAAAGATTCATATGAGCCAGTGTGTCCATGTTCGTGGTTTGTGGTTTCAAATCGTTTTGTCCCTCCTCACTACAGAACTGTCCTTATACCACTTGTCTATTATTGATATGACCAAAAATACAATAATATTTCAGCATGTGGTCACAAGTAGTAATTTAATTAACCTAAATGAAGTTTTTACGGGTATGCCGTCTGTTTTATAAGAGTTGTAAATGTAATCTGTCATATTTAAAACTAAATGATAATGAATGAATTGGGTATTTGCGTAAGGGTTTAAATTACAGTAATTATAACATGTCATCGTCATCAGCCTAAATCCACTGTTAGACGTAGGTCTCTTCTAGGGCTTTTGCCCATAATGCCCATGCTATGAATGCGGGTTGGGGATTGCAACGCGCGACTTCTCGCACCAAGCCGAGCCTAAGCAGGCCGTCTATACCGCGAGCTGCCCGCGTCGGATTGAGTCGCCTCTTACGATACTGGTATTCCGGCATAGGAACGGCGGACTTGTTCTTTCTCCGCTCTACCACGGATTTTAGTGTTATAAGATGTTGTAATTAATATAATGTGACCTTGATATTATATTATGATAAATGTAGAGTAAGCACGTCAGGTCTTTAAAGATTAAGAGATATTGGACATTCGGTGCTCTTTAACTACTCTGGTATGATGTATGTTGGTATTGGTCGGTTGAACCTAGTATGATATATTATTTTTTGGTATTCTACATTTTTTATCTGGTGCTGTTTTATGTGGTATTAAAAAATACTAAAACTTTGTTATTATAATAACATACTATGACTGCACTAAGCTATATTATACTCGACTTAAACATTGAAAGGTATTAATAATAGGAGTTTGTTTATATATAACAAGTGTATATATACATAACAAGTATGGGTTACAGTAAATACATAAAAATAGATTATGTATTATTAAAAGCCAATGATATTTTGAAGATAAAAGATGTAATGTTTTAAGAACAGTAAAGATACAAGCTATGTTCACATAAGCGATTCATTGACGTTTGTGATGTTATATTACAAATATAATAGTTACATAAATAAATATAGATTTATCTATGGGTAATATAACTAATTCATATTACACCTGAAGCCAAATCCAGATAAGAATCCGCTTTACTGCATTTCGTTTAATAATTTATTACAATAACTAGTTCTGTCGCTACTATAATTACCATGCTACATGTCGTTTCATACATTTTATCATCTGTGTGCTTCTGCTAATACTTAATTATATAATATTCGCTACAAAGCAGCGTTTTTTAAATAGTCACTCTAAAATGAAGGTGAGGTCGCCCACGGCAACTTTTTTCAGCGATACAGTAGCTCGTTTCGTGAACGCGCGATTGCATCGCTACTGTCGGCCTTTAGTCTTATTTACGACGCGCTAAAGTCTTGATGACATCGCGAAGAGGGGGGCGGGGCGAGCTGCGGCTTTGAAGTCGTAGTATCGATGCTGTAGGGCGACAGTAGCAATACACGGTCATGCTACGTGGATGAAGGTATACCGAGAACGACAGCATCGTGACTGTAATGCATTTGTATTGCGACTGTATCACTGCAGTCGCCATGAGTGACCTCCCTAATGACATCTTCTATTGCATCAAGCAATCAGTACCTATGTTTCATTTTATCAGGTTTGACCAAGGACCATTTAGCGATTGGACTGTCAAGAGTCGGTGCTCCAGACCAAAGAATCGCTGCGAGGTCATTAGTTGACATGCAGACTTGCGACCTGGGCCCACCACTGCACAGTCTGGTCATACCGGCGCCCGACTTACATCCTCTTGAAACCGATTATGTTGCTCAGTTTAGATAGTACATTTCAAATATTCTACATTTACAGAACAATCATTGTAAATAGATAAAAAATCTAATAACATTGCATCTAATTTAATATGTTCATTTTTATGAATACATTGCTTCGTTTTTTACTTATATTGTAGTTTTACATTTTTACTGCCAGTCTATTTGTGTGATATTTTTCATGTTGTATTTTTTAAATAAGAAAACATATTTAATTCATTTGATGAAATATTGATAGTAGGTTATATGTATTTAACCTTTCCCTATTAAGTATTTACAATAGTTTTAGAGTTGCACATTTGAATTGTCGACAAGGAGGTGGAACAATTTGGTTTGTTAAATGTTAGAGATAATAAATATTAAAAGAAGAAAATTAAATGTATTTACATAAAGAGGAAAAAACAAGTTACTAATGCAAACATACGAATGTATATGTGACCTGTGGTTTGTGGTTATAATAATACAAGAATTTTAATAATAATGTTTTATATTAACTAATGAGATTTACAAAACCTCTGACAAGAACGAGTTTGCGAATTATATAAAGAATTCAATTGTCAATATAAACATAGGTACCAAATGTGACTTTAAATAAACAATGGATGAATTACCGAATCAATAGTTTTATTATTTACAATTAAAATCATAATATAAACATATTTCAAACTGCTACCATAATACATAATTTCCCAACATATTATTGGTCCACAAAGCTACCAAAATCACTACATTAAAAAAAAACAATCTGAATCGTAAATATTAAAAGGTACATTAATTATTATTTGGTCTAAGTTGCATATTATAAATAATCGCAATTATAAAAATAATATACAAACAACGGAATGTAGAAGATACCGAACAGTGAATACACACAATTCACCCAATAATTGGTACATCAAACATCTCTAGATATAACTGGAAACTGGTGGGTCACGTTATATTTAGTAATCATTATAATAAAGGCATGGCTTACATGTAATTTTACACTATGTAACACTAGGACATGTTCTTAATGTTAAAATAATACAGTCTTTAAACTTAATCATAAGGGTTACATATAAGATATCGATGATATTATAAGAAATAATTGTATTTAACTCGTGCTCTCTATTTATCAAGTGAGATTACAAAATGAACTATATAAATAGACATTAATTAGAGTATTAAAAATTCAAACAGCGGAAACCTGTTGATCATCGTCTTCGTCGTCAGGCGCGTCGTGATAGAAATCGGCGTACTGGCGAGTCACTCCTTCGTGTGAATGGGCGCGGCTGAGTCGCTCTAAGCGCGCAACTTGGGAAGCGAGCGTGTAGGGCGCTTGCGGCATCCTCGGTGGAGGTACCGGTCGCACACAGCTAGCCGTCGTGCAGGAACCGTGCCCGCTGTCGCTCGAAGTCGCCGATCCAGTTTTCCGCAATGGCAAGTTTACTAATGACGTCACACTGCTACTCTCAGCTGATAGGTCTACTGGCATTGGAGTAGGTGTATCCGAATGTGACCTTTCGTGAGCGGCGCGTGAACAGCAAATGGCCGTACCGGGACCATCACGTCTGTGGGAACAAGGAGAAGGCCCAGATGGAGGTGGTCGAGGCTGGTGAGGTCGCGTTTTGGCTGGTTCCGACAATGCTAATAGCTTTCTAACAGCTTGTGGGGACGCGGCGCCAAATTTGTTTCCTGCAAAACTCTTTTTGCTTTCACTAGCCGATGAGGCGCTACTGGTGGTAGACAAGGAGGGCGAGGGGTGTCGACGCCGAGTCATAGCTGGCGCAGGTCCTGCGCCCTCGCACTCTAGGGACAAAGCATGTAAACGTTCTTCGTCAGTTTCTACGTGCATTCGATTCAAGTACGCTTTAACCCGCCGAACCATCTGGGCTTCCTCAAACATTTTCTTATGATTTGGAACATTAGACGATTTTTTCCTTCTTTTAACGGTCACCTGACCTTGTTGGACTCCAGTGTTAAGCTGGTTTAAAGCCACCATAGCGTTAGATGGAGGTTGCTTGCCTAATTCTAACAAAGTCAATAAATCATATGGAGAACTACACATGTTGGTGAGAGTTCGTACTTCCTTCGCGATCATTCTCAATTTCTCGAAATTGACCATTCCCTCTACTTTAGTGTCATTGCCCAGATGTATAAACGTAAGATCTTTTCTTACAACCGGATAAAATGGAATAACTGGTGATCTCCCTTGCTCTGTTGTCACCAACTGCCTGTATTTGGACATGTTTCGAGAAGGGTCCATCAGCGCTTGCAAATCTGAGAAGAGCTTGACATATTTAGTGGGTAATTTCTCCCAAGTCATTCTTAATCTGGAAACCGCACCATGTCCTAGGCCAGAAGTGATGGCAAACATGGAATTGAAATTTTTGCATTCCTTACAATGTCGTGCAACTTTAATGAACTGCTTAATTATTTTAGAGCGTCGAACTATGTTTTGTTCATTGACTACTTCTGTCACTACCCAGAACATTTCCTTGTTTACAAGTCCGGCAAATTGTGAGAGCATTGGTGTGCCATATCGGCTTTTTAGTTCAAATAGATCATCCACATACTCAGTGCTCTCAATTTGCCTGAATATGCAAAAATCTTGAAGTGTCAACTGAACAGCAACTTCCACTGCATTAAGTTGCAGGAAATGTACAACACTCTCTCGGAGTAGCTCTGGTGCCATTTCATCAGGTACAAGTGTTTCACTAATTCCATTTGTTTTTAAATAATATCTGGAGCTCAGACCGATACGTTCAGCCAGATTTTGCAGTTGATCAGGCAAGCGGTGCTGCTTGATGATACCTCCCTGGGCTACCGACACTTCACACAATGAAAAATGTGAACTGGGATCAGTTATGCCAAATTCCCGTAATGTAAGCATTACAACCTCTCTGGCAGTTGTTTCTTTGTGAACTAGTAAATATTTGCAAGTTTGATCAGCTCTGTATACTTTTAGAACATGCTCAGGATAATCTGAAGACTGATATTCATCATAACAAATTGATATTAAGTCAGGATTGCTATGTGAATTATAAAATGAAGTGCTGGAATTAGCTTTGTTAAGGGATTCAGAATTAGAGAGAATACTGTCATCTGCATGGATGCCATCATTGATTGTGTTTTTAGGAAGAATGTTTAGTTTCATTAAGGCTTTTTGTAATTTCTTATTTCCTAATGTCATATAACCTTTTTGAGGTTCTTTTTTGATGTTTAAAGTTTGAGGTTTCTTGGTGGGAGATTGAATTACTGATGTTAATGTTATAGGGTCATCACTGAGCAGCTCAGCTGTGGATAAACGGGCTCGAGGGTCAGTTTGCCAGCGAACCATATTAGCACATCCTCTCTGTCTTGGAGAATTCTCTGGCATTAGAAGCATTTGCTTAAATGCTAGTAAATTACTTTTGACTGTGATGCTTAAATGAGTAGATCCTGTGATTATTTCCATTGCCTTTGCATGGCTTACATGTTGGAAAGATTGACCATTAATTTCTAGGACTTGATCTCCTCTTTTCAAACCAACTTCTTCAGCCTTAGAGTGCTTTTCAACTTTGAGAATGAAAATGCCATATCCTCTTTCATATCCACCCAAAATTGAAAAATTTAGCAACTCATCTCTAGAAGAACGAGACAGTATTACACTCCTAGTTCTTGCTTTTGCTGAACATGCAATATTCAATAGTCTTAATTGGCTCTCCATTTTTTCACGCTCCAATGCCATCTCAAAGTTTTCTAGAAATTCCATCATGGTTGGATCTGTCTCAAAGTCTGTAAAATGGTTATTGACCCAGAGTAATACAACTCTAGTTACTTTGTCTCTCACTGATGGCTCAGAAAACCAGGCAAGCAGCTGTTTCGCTACTACTAAAGGACCTTCAATAAAAGTTCTGTGGGTCAGTAAAAAATCTTCAACATATGTGGAATCTCTAGAATTATCTTCAACAAGTTGAAGCATCAAATGTTCAGGTGTGCCTCTTATAACCACATGTCCTTGCTGATGCCCTGACTCTCCAGCTGCACCTCTAAACTCTGTGACTAAAACTACCACTCCATTTTCATTCTCATGACGTCTGATATTCTCTTCACCTTGATGCAAAATTCTATAATAATCAGATTGAGTGATACAAACAAACTGACAATCGTCACACCTAGTAGTCATAACTCCTCTGTGGTACAACTTTTCAAGTGTAGCTTCAGCCATTCCAAAGCTGTCACCAACATTGAGATGTTCAATCTCACCATTCTGATGTTCGATACCAACTTGGCCGTTAACAAGCACAGACCAAGAGTCGTGTTCTTCACCATCATTCATAACAACTGTGCCCGCTTTCTCAACTACTGCAAACACCATCACCGCACACAGGGCTCTGCGTACTGTTAAAGTCATGTTAGTAAATGCTTTCAAATGCTGAGTGAATTCCAGGAGTATTTCAATATCTTCATCAGTTCTCTCGCTTGGATCTTTTTCAAGGCATTCTCTGACTGCATCACGTACAGTCATGCTGTCCATGCTCTCTTCCAAATCTTCTTCTTCATCTGAATCAACTATTGATTCAAGGAGACCGGAGAGATCCACCTCCATGTCCATGTCTAAAGAGCTGTGAACCGAAGTCATGGTGTCGCTCCCACTGTAAGCTGAGCTCGTGTCACTCGCGTTTGAACACTTTAACGTGTGGGGGTACAGCTCCGGACTGTGACGGCCACCACGCCCCCCTCTCAACATTGTGATGGTTCTAGTCTGTCCAGATGACTTCCAGTCTGAAACGAATGTACACATTTTCATATTACTACACATACACATAACTCACACCCGTAAA
>DWME01008422.1:0-11733 GCA_018244795.1 Parelbella ahira ahira
CCTTTGTACCTATGCACACTTGATTCATATCTTCTGATTAAATTGACTGCATTTTAAATCGTATTATTACTAAATTTTATAGCAGTAGAAATTAATATTATGAAAGTCATACATTTTAGCAATGTATATAGAAAATATGTAACACACAGAAACAAAATAATATAACTACCCTTAACTTTGAAGCCTTAATGCTCCACGCAGCGCATTGTTTGGCGTTGGTATGTCAGTGTTTCTTTTATCTAACAGGCCACTTTGCGGAGCTTAAACAACATTGTAGCGAGAAATTAATTTATTTCTGGCTATTTAGTGGCTTATAGGGTTGCCATCAGTTGTATAATATTTAAATCGAACAGTTTATTAAGTGACTGAAGTCTTTTTTGCCCGCTAGGGATATTTTTAACCACTATATTCTATGCGACTTAAATGTAACTGGTGAAACGTGGGACTGTACTACACTCGTCTGCTTACCTCTTCGGGGATTTACGGCGTGAAGTTACGTTTTCATATTCATTTTAGCTTTCTGTATTTCTTTTCTATATAAACTTTAACTATGCTTACTCTTACACTTCCCCGTGCGCGCTATTCTTTTTACAAGTCCCGTTTTTTCTCTATGTATTATCATATAGATTTTACAGAGGTCTTTTTAATTTTTGAAAATTACATCAAAGTAACATGATACAGCCCTGTAACTTGCCGCGAACTTACGCTTGACATTGTAACAAAAGCTTTGCGTTGAAGGTCTTAGTTCTTGACGAAACTAAGCCATTTGTTTCGGTTAAGCAAGTCCTATTTACAGTGGTTACATGAAGCGTTCTAGATCAATGGAGTAATCCACGTATGTCTTTTTGTTTTGCTAGCCAAGACAGCCAATATATTAATTGAGTATGAAGCATTTTCATATGAAGGAAGGACAGTTGTATTACGAATAGTCGGGTAATACATAGAACTAAGTACGTTTGACGGTAATTCCATGGAGGTGTTTAACAGTTGTTGCCATTTTTAAAGAGATTATTATATATTGTTGATTGGTATATATTGTATGTACTTTAGTTGAACATCATGATTAAGAGAAGTAATTCGATAGTCGACTTAAAACTCCACAAGCGTCATGTATACTTATAAGAGGTTATGTATAAGTACCTACATATGTATGTACATATAAAATTGCTTTATAAAACATTTCGAAATAGTTTAAGTCTGCCTTCTTGGAGGATAACCATTACTGTATAACGAAAAGTGATTTATGGAATTTCTGTGTTTTACATCGAATACACTTACCTTTATGAAAACTTAGATCTACATATTTCAAGACTGAAAACAACAAGTTACAAGAAAAAAATTGTAGGATTCATTGGCGTTTCAAAATTTTCTGAAACATGCTACGGATAAAAACGTGTCGACATAATACTTATAGTACAATGACCCTTTAAAATGGCTAATATCAGTCAAGTCACAACATAAAAGTTGTAGCCAAAGTTCCATCGGTCAGTGATACAGAACAAAGCGCGTGTCTTGTGAAGCGAAGGGGCGCAGCTGTGTCCGTTTGGATGTAAGAGCTTCATTCAATATTTACACTTCCTTGCAGAACTGGATACATGGACACAGACTAAAGCGGGTACTTTTTTATTTAATATGGTATGAAAGAAAGAAAGTTTTATTCGTAGCCTTAACGTAGCATTTCATCATCATTATCATCATCAGCCTATCTCAGTTCACAGCTGGACATAGGTCTTCCCCAATGATCGCCAACGCGCCCTGTCCTCGGCTTGTCGCATCCAGCATCTGCCTGCAGCATTTATGATCATATTTTGTTTCTAAAACGTATTTATGTATTGATCGGAGTGTTATTGTCAGTTGGTGTTTCCATCTAGGTGTTAGTGTTGCTAAATAAGAATATTCTGACACATTAAGGCAATAATTATCACATCCCCCGCCGCCGCGGTTAGCAGTGAACGTTCCGCTGGCCTATGTGAAATCCAGGATCCGGGAATTGGTGCTGTGCGGGGTGAGATAAAGTACATGTTGTCCCCGAGATCGAAATCTAGGCCTTTAAGTTCTAATCCTAATATTCTTTTAAGTGCATTGTGTCCATCAGTCTCCAGTTGGGTGGCGTACCACACATTCTAGGCACATCCTAAGATTACACCTTCTTAAAGCTGATTTTTCAACGACGGATCATTGTAGTGGTTGAAAATGATGATAATAGTTTTAAATTGTCAGAACTACATCGCTGATATAGTTACTCAACTAAGCAACCGATGGTCGTCTTATTTGAGCGCTAAAATGTGTCTCATACCATATTATTCAGTGGCGTTTACAAGTTAAATGCGCCGCCACGCGTTGAGACACTCTAAACTATGCATATAGGGTGCGTTTTAAATCAAAGAATATAGCTATTTGATGTTGCATCTAATAATTTGCATGTGTTCAATCTGTCCATTAAGACAAGAAGTCTTTGGAATGCTTTTTAAAAATATTTCTCGTATGAAACGTGGTGGCGTTTCGTATAGTTAAAATGTCAATAGAGGGGGGGAAACAATTGAGCCAGCCGTTGGATAGTTATGTCTAATCTGTATTTGGATATGAAAAATAAGACCTTTGTCATTGTAATATATTTTATAAATATAATACAACAGACATAACCTTTTGAATAAGCAATGCTTTTTGTTCATTGACAATGAAGTATATTATTGAACAATAACAACAATAATTATCATTAGGTAGAAAGGTGAAAGAGAGGATTAAGACTTAATAAAAGTCAAATGAATATTTAAAAAAATAGAAGTTGGCAGAAATAAAAATTGAAACACCTTGACTTTACTTCACTTCACTAATACAAACCTACTAAACACAAGTTACAACTTACCAATGTAATGTTACAATTATTTTATGTAAAAGAGGAAAAGGGTCACACTTTTAAATTGTAGGCAACCACAAAAAATCGCTTTAACTTATAACATGAACCACACTCTGCCAAACATGAAGTGATATGTAGTGCAACTCTTCCAGCGGTGTGAAAGCTCGCTTTGCAGCTGTAACTCCGCTGCAGCGATTTAAGAGCTTAAAAGCTTGCGAATGCCATAATTTAGTTGGAAATTAAGATGCAGCGATAAGGTACTCGATACAGCTATTTATAGCGCTGTTTTAAATGTTATCGTGCAATCGGGAGAGAGTTGATTCTTATTAAACCATTTGGTGATTTGGAATGCAAATATTTTACCGCACTTACAGCGATGAAGCAGATGTTACTAATAGCAAATTAATATAGATATGTATGTTTGAAAAGAAATGTGGATATACTCGTATGTAGGTACATAATAAAATATTGCTAACTTTGTATGAAAGCTTAGAAGAAATGTTCCAGTGATAATTTTGTTGGCGGTTGAAAACGTATCTAGGGCTAATTGTGTAGGAATCTACAGCGAATGTTCCAGAGTAAAGAATTAGTTTATTCTTTCGAGTTATGTCGAGTATTTCATGAAAACTACGAGTACTATGATAAAGCAGATGTAAATATATATTATACGAGTCTAACCGGTGATTCCTTAAATCGTAACATATATACACATGTACATATACCACCTCATATCGATTTTTTCTTCTAACTGGAAAGAACTCACAGACATAAACTACTCTTTAAGCCTGCAAACATTAAGGAATCTCTAACCTGCCACAGTAACACGAGACGCAGATTGAAGAGTTTAGTTGACTCCTATGCGGTGCTATAGTTCTCGCCGCCTCTTTGAACAGCTTAAATAGAAGCTGTGCATTAGTCAATATATAAATATATACTCGTATAAGGTAGAATGGGTTATTCGAACACTTTGCGTAACATACAAAGTGTCGTAAGTAATTGTTGAATGTTGCTTTGCTTTGAAAAGTATATGGAATATTTTAACGAAATATGTTTGATTTTATTTTTATATTTTTAAAATCTATATTATGTTCCTTATAAATATATTTATAAACATATCAATATAGTTTTGGTAATTTCCAAATTTGAAATGTTCCTACAGTTAGAGTATTTATGGATATCTTTAGACCTTAGCTAACTAGACTAACAAGACAGAAGCCTTGTTGGTGTAGCGGTTGCAAGGGAGACTATTTATCTAGGGTTTTGGGTTCGATGGACAGGTTGGGAACTATTAGGTTTTTCTAACTTGTGATTCCTATCAATATCAATTGGTATATTCGTACATCGTAGACAAAATTACGAAAAAACGATGAACGTAGGTTTCCTAACGATTCATTCTTTCACTAGTATAGGTAGTGAAATTGAATATTCAAAAACACTTTAACAATGGTAGAGGTGCTCGGTTAGGATTTAAACATTAGGAGTGAGAAGGGGAAGCCTGAAATATAAGCCACTGGGTTACTGTTTTGTACAATTTAAGTTTCTAAAAATTAAAAGGCTTAAAAGCCTGGTAAATTAGTACAGTTGTACGATAGTGCAAGTAAAACTTTTGGTAAAACGTCTGCGCTACTTAAGTAGCGTTATTGTTAAGAGTTCAACCCATTTTTTCCAGTCAATGCTTTCCCCCCGACACTGCAAATGTCAATGTTTTGTGTTTAAACGAGACTGTTTCATGGATGTGTTGCCGCGTTGGCAAGAGTGAAACTTTTATGGCATGAGAAATGCAAAGACTGTGCTTATAAGATAGTGTTTTGTGTAAAATAATAATAGGAATGCTGTTGTATTTGCATTTATGAGAGTCGTATTGAATTTATATGTAAGCAGTTACTTTGTATGTTGAAGAATTAATTGTGTTTCACATAAATGTTTCAATAAATAAAATTCTAGTCCACTTCGATGTTATTTTAAAGGGCATTGAATGTTAATTGAAAATGCCATTTATTTCGGAGCGGGTACAAAGTCAAATTTTATTCCTGCAATGTTATGAGCGCCGAGCGCTGCACTCGGGGAATGGAGAATGTTCAACCTAGACACAACTTATTGCATTCAGTTGCTACAGTACGGGCATCAAGTTTCATTGTGCATAGTTTTTGAAGTTATAGTTATGACATTGACTTATATGTAAATGTATTAAAAAAGCTACATTGCAATATAAACAAATAATAGATTAAAAAAAAACTAAAAAAACACGCGTTTATTGCTAGTCGAACTAAAAACTAGCAAATAATTTGTAATGACAAAGATATTATAATACAGTCGTAGAAGATCGAACCATCAATCTTAATGCATCGCCTCTAATTAAGTTACAATAAAATTTAAGATATTAACAGAATAATTCAATTCAGAGTAAAAAGCGTGGGGTGCATTTTACTACATGAAAAACAAAAATTTTTGTTCTTAAATTATAAGATTTTTATATGTATTGGAATTTCATTAAATACAACAGACTATTTCTCTTTGGTATTCAATCGTTTCGACAAAATGGCCGATTAAAACATAAGTCTGACTAATGTGCCATTGCTCGTTAAAAAATACGTTATAAATAATTACTGTGAGTACTTAATTTAAAATTGCTTTTTTTTAATAAGTTCAGTAACTAGTCCACTAGAGCAAAACTAGTTTTACGATAGCTGCGTCGGTGTTCACTACGAATGGCTGAATGCTTTTAAGCGAAATTTTTATATTTATACTGCTTTGTTGGACACATTTTTCACAAAGCTCGCTTCCAGCTTTATTTAGGCTCCATTTTAACTACACGCTTTCTCGTCTTGAGAGTGTTAGTGGACTGAAATATGAAGAAGCAAAATTTTTAGACTTACGTAAAAATTGTTGTAAATTATTTTTATAACTTAAGCTAGTCGGTGTTGTTTTAGTTTTTTAGCGTTTGAAAATGAGCTTTTTGAGTAACTTTTGGTAAGTAATTTTAGCTATGATTTCCTCGGTAAAAAATAATCATAAGGTACGTCGATATGTCTTTTACTGACGTATACCATTATTTAATTAGACATTTAAAATATCTATAGATATAACCACACATACACGTGTACATTTAAACGTAGTAGGCTTACAATTTTTCCAATTTATTGTTATTAGTGATTTGCAAAAATATATGTGTGTACATACATATATGTATTGTGTGTGTAACTGTACGTGGATGTGTGTATATGCAAACCGATTTCTTTTGGTACCTAACCTGAAAATTGGATAACAGGAATAGATATACCTACGTCTTTAATTTTTGAGACTGCCTCGTTGGTCGAGCGGTTGCAAGCGCTACTGCCGATCGGGAGGTCCTGGGTTCTAATCCCGGGTCGGGTGCTATTGGATTTTTCTAATTTAGAATTTCTATAGTGACTCGGACTCTGGAATTGTGCCCGGTGTATGGCATTAGACTCACCACCTATTCCATGGGACTTAAATGTAACTGGTGAAAAGTAGGAGTGTACTACACTCCTCTGCCTACCTCTTCGGGAACTACAGGCGTGATGTTATGTTTTTTTTATTTCTTTAAGTGGACCCTTAAAACCGTTCCGACTGTCGGCTTTACCGTGAACGTAGAAAAAGCCTGTTCTTACACGTAAAAAATGTGCGCGACAAATAAATTAGGCTCAGATTCAAGCGTTGCATTGTCTTGAGATAATTTAAAATGGCCGTTTTTACCAAGATGTTAGAGATGTTGGTCAAACAAAATGGCGACACGGAACAGCTTAGGATGGATTTATTTTCATCTACGTCTAAATTGAGCGACATTTCGATAGATGGAGCGTTATTTATTTTTAGAACAGACTTTTTAGAATCGGAAACTTTGTTAATGGAACTCTGGCAGGCATGGCCGTTGTCGATGCACATCCGCAGAACTAAATATTTTTGAATAAATCGACTTATCTGTGCAGTTATATAATTATGTGTTACGCTGGGTAAAATATAACTCCCGGGATAATAAACAGAAAATGAGTTGAGATTTTTTGTTTTTTTTTTTTTCGATTTATCGTAACAAATATTCGATCCAATTACAGCCGAGCAAATTTTCCGGTGCTCAACAGAGGCTCAATGTTTGGGTTGTACCCGGAATGTTCTTAAGTGGCGCGCGATCCCGGAAAGGCTCAGCGGGGTCACTGCCCGATACACGCTACGTTCTTTAGCTTTTAGCTGAATGAAATTCCACGTGGTTGGATAAGACTTGACGCACACTGAATGTGGGCGCCGCATGAAATACATATTTGCCAAATATCTATGCGTAAGGACCTAACGAGGAGTTAATCTGTACTTGAAATTTAACGACACGAGCGCTACATACGCTCAACTCGGTCGCGGATCGTTTAGATCTATTCAGCTGCACACTGAATGAGTTCACTGTGGTCGCCGAAACTGTGATTGCAAACTGTAGTAGGGAATAGGTTTAATGTAAAAAAAAAAAAAATTAGGGATCAGTTTGTAATTAAGTTAAGCTTGCCTAGCGATTTAGGTCACCTGTAAGGTTAGGCTAAGTTTTTTTTTTGTAAATAATAAATAAATAAATAAATAAATAAATAAATAAATAAATTACAAGGAGTTGCTAATTGGTAATGTACCCGTTTTAAGCAGACTCCAAAACAACGCTGGTTTAAATATTTTTCTGAAAGTCTGCAAGATTGTATGTTCGCTAATTACGTGAATATTAATTGACCAATATCAGTGAAATTTAATGACAGGCTTATGGGGAGAAGTCATTATTACTGCTTAAAGATACAATATTTTTACGATGATATAATCTGCGATGGATAAGCGAGCAAAGCAACAGTTATCTACTAGTTAAATAAAAATACAGCATTAATGTCCACTGGAGGACTGTATAATGTAAGAATAAAATGCATAAATATATCATGCTACATTTCTACATTATTAAAACATACGCTGAAAGTATGTTTTATTTTGACCATGGACAAGGTCTTGGATTGATACGTGACTTTATGATATAATACGTAACAGCAATACACTGCTAACGAGTTTTGTTGATTTTGGAACACAATGAACGACAACTAAAAACGTAGTTTCCTTTAACGTCCGTAAGATGGCGTGCGCTAGTTGTATGTCATAGCTGCCAAGACCTACACGTAGCACTGTTTTATGAAATATTATATCAATTTGATGTCGTTTTATTTTAATTTTTTTATATTAAGATTAATGTTTACGAACTTTAATGTTGTGTTTGAAAGCTTAGGAACAAAATTATAAGGGCAAAGCGAAATTTCGCTTGCAATTATAAGTGGAAAACGACCCTAACACAAACAATCACATCATGGCCGTGTTGACGTATTTCCTTCATTCTTTTAAAGCTCTATTAAATTTATTGAAGTTCAAAGTCTGGCTTCTTTATGTACACATTAGCAATGTTCTTGCACAAAGAGATACCACTGGAGTTTTTTCGAATGATCTTTTTTTTTAAATTAAGTATATTACATTATTCATATATATATGTGTGTGTGTGTATATATAGTGTGTAGACACGATGTTTGATATATATATGTTGACACTGTCAATATGTACCATTTTAATTTTTGTGTTGACTATTAGATACATCCAAATTTAAGACGTTAAATGAGAAACATTCTTCCTTTCGTTCGGGCTTGCGAAAAATTAGAGTATTTTTTGCTAACAGTGTTATCATTCTGATATACAAATACATGTTCAGATGTAGTTCTTGCATCCAGAACTCTATTTAGTAATGTTAAGATCCTCCGTGTGATCGAATGAGATTCAATATATCCATCTTCCCCTTAAAAGTAAATCTTTACTTTGCTATGTTATTCAACAAATATTTTTTAAAAGTTTACTCAACTAACAGAAACCCGCTAGTTATCAGTTTGTGTAACTTTCAGATTATAAGTAATAATTTTATTACTAGTTTCTATTTTTGTATATAGATAGAACTTAAACTAGCGCATTAGGTTACCCTGTAAGGTTAGTTATAAGTTAGATTACATGGAAATAAATAAATAAATAAATAAAATAAATAAATTTTAGTATTAAATGCATTTTTATTAAACAATTTTTGTCTTCTTTTTTGAAACTACACTATCATTACAGGTTATGTTATTACATAAAAACAAAATCGAGAACATGCATCACATAATTAAACCAACCTTTCACAAATAATTGTAATATAAGTAAATGTAAGGTCCTGGATTCGACTTGTCGTTGGTTTTACCCAGGTCGGATAGTATCGGGTTTTTCTAATTTAGAATTCCTGAAAGAATATCGGAGTCTGGACTGCAAGCACAAACCTGGTGAGCCTATCGCCATATGGTGCACCCCATCTTAATCGATATGTAGCGGTGTACTCTGCTCTACCTAACTCTTGGGGGATACAGGCGTGAAAGTAAACAAAAATCTAAAAAAAAAATCTGGATATAGTAATAAGACAATACATAATAATAGTGAGTGTTAGTGTCGTGTATATAACAATATCTAGGCACTGTATTGTCTGAACTAAGACTTGATGTGGAATATACATATCAACTTATCAGATGTTTTCTGTCTGGAATGCCAACTGTATTATTCATCGCGTGCATCGCTTCAAAGAGAACTACCTTCAGATTTTGGGAAGGAACGTGAGGGAAATCTTATAAGGATTTATTGAGTGAGAATTGTAAAATAGAAATTTCTCAAATCAATACAAGATGTTTAAGATACACAACGAATAAAATCGTATGCAATTTCCTTTAGTCGGTACCCTTAAGAGTAAGGTCTTCAACCGATATTTACACGAAGACACGTTTACCAACTTCTTCAATACATATTGTTTTACTTATCATTATGAAATCCCAAATCCCTGACATCTGTTAAAGCGCGGTACATTAATTGGTGCGGCGAGTCGAGATACATTAATACTAAACACAAAATGACATTCTTATTGTCTCGGCGACTGCGAAAGTAATTAGACCGAATGGAAGTGCAACTGAGGTGAATGATCTTTGTTGCAGATCGGACATTTAATTATAATTAAAACTTGCAATGATACTTAATTCTAAAAATGTATAATTGCTTTTTTTTATTTTTCTATAAGGGACTACTATTATAACATTTTAATATTTTATTGCCTACCCCGTAACGGACTCGGCGTGAAGATATGTTTGTATGTATTATGACATTTCGTGTACCGTAACAGGTCTTATACAGAACACGATAAATACAGTTTGTAGTAATTCCACTTAACTCTACAAATCAAAACATTACTTTAAATAAAATTTAATGTGCTCAGTGTGAATAGGTCTGTTGGTGTAGTGGTTAGCGAGTGAGCACTGAATCGGTTGTGGTCGATGTGGTACGATTTTGATGGGAACAGACCTGCTCTTGTATTAGTGATTTTGGCTACTGAACTGGAGGTTGTGGGTTCGAGTCTCATGGATAAATATTCGTGCATTTGTTTGTATTGTATGTACATACATGTATCTTTAAAGGTATGGTTTTAGAAATACATATTTATCAGCTACCCGATAACTGTTCTCAGTTTGAGATCAGGTAGCAGAGTCTCATTTGTTCCAATATACATATGTATGTATTATTTATAAGATATAACGTATTCATATGTAGATAAGTTAGTGGGAAATTCATGGTCACTGAAGCCCATAAACATGTACTTCTACGTACCCTCTATCTCTTCGTAAATAGAACAAAGGTAGGTCTGAGAGGTCACTGAGGCGCCGTTACCTTTAAGGGCATAGAATATTTCCTTTACACCTGCACCATAACGTGTTTGACCCAGTACATTATAGACGGTACTATTTTGCCACAGGAATTGGATAAGGCGAACCTTTAAAAGGTGTAAGTAAATAAATAAGTGCGTAAGCGTTATTCATCATCATCATCATCATCAATATGTCTACTGCTGGTAATAGGCCTCTTCTGAGGGGTTTGTGCCCGTAATTCCCACGATGGGCACGCGAGTTGAGGATCGCAGAGCATGGCTTCTCGCATCGCCTACGCTGCTGGCCGTAGGCGGCCAGGGCATTTAGCACGATTTAATAGGCTGTTAAAAATGTAATAATTTAATGCAGATTTAATAAATAAATCAATGAATAATCTTATATAATAAATAATACTATGTGGAGTAGCACGTGACATGTAGAGATGCGTGGATGGTGGGGGAACGATTGGCACAACGCCAGATGTCTCTCGAACTACTGTGGTAAATAATGTTTATTAATCAAAGTACTAAATTATTCTTAATGAGGTAAGTGATCAATATTATCTATATCGTATAATGCAGTTCCATTATAAAATCTTGATAAAACTAATATATACCTTCCATATATACCTACCTACCTTTACCAACCGTGTCGGAAACCATAATATTAGAGACATGGCTTCTATAGCTTTGCTTTAATTGAAAACTCTTTTAGTACTCATAATTAAAAGCAGATTAGATAATGTAAAAGATCAGATAGCATTGTTTCTTATAGGAATACATTAGTTTAAGCCGAATGTAACTTTTGGCAACTGGCATGTAAGTATCATGTTTATTAATACTTGGTCGATTTTGATCCAGAATTTCATTAAGGCGAGTTAGGCTTTCGCTTTGCGTTGTACCTTTGTAGTCATACTGTCAGTAATGTAATTTGCGTCTCACTAGATGCAGTGTTTAGATATGTTTGTCTCGTTCGTAAGCATTATGAGTTCTTAAGCGCATTGTGTCAAAGTTAGTTATATGACCCCTTAATACATTTATATTCTGATGCAATAGATACGTGTACGTATATACTTCAAGCAGTGGTAGCCTAGTGGTTAAGAATTCAGCCTCTCGTTCCGGGGGTCCTGGGTTCGAATCCATGGCGCGCACC
>DWME01008423.1:0-11732 GCA_018244795.1 Parelbella ahira ahira
TAATATAGTCGTCATCCGCTCGCGTCATAGCCTAGTGGTTAAGAATTCAGTTTCTCACTCCGTAGGTGCGGGGCCCAAATCCATGTCTCACACCTCTTTAGAAAAGTGTGTTTTAAGTTTAAATATCACTTGCTAATGTTGAAGGAAACCTGCACACCTTAGGATTTATAAAAAAACAATTCTAAGGTGCGCACCGCCCGGCAGATTCTAAGGTGCGCACCGCCCGGCAGCAGGGCGACCTGTGCTCTACTAACCGATACGTAGTCGTACCTTTACACACAATATGACATAGATATACCTACAAAAATTATCACAAAATGCTTCACACGTTACTTTAACACTCACTCCGTTTATCGGATGAGAGTGTTTCGACGGTGCATGAGTACCATTTACAATGTACTGACCTTATTTGACCCGTGAGATTATCGGATAATTTTAGACAAGTTATTGATCTTTGTGGTTTTTATCGAAATTGTTTAATATCTGAATGTCTATCGATTTGAAAACAGGCGGTGCATGTAATATATTATGCTTCCATGTAGGTCCACTTTTCGATACACATCAACATGTATATAGTGAAATGATTACTTGTACACGTTTCCTTATGTTTCGAACTGAATCTGTCAGGCGGCCAGTTTAAAATGCAGTAATAAATGAATTTCTTGCCTACTGCTAGTACAGATATAAACGCCAATATTGACGAACGCAGGTGCTTAGGTAAACTAAGACTTACCCGTATTAACCAAATAGGTCAGTATGTGAGTGCGTGGAGAACGGGAGGTTAAGTCAGAATGGTTTGAAACCAGCGTTTGTGCTTGTGTGGTGAATATAGGAGTAGCAGGTTAGCTCTGTCAGTATAGAGAAACGTGCCATTCGGTCAATGAGTAATTATAAAGTTCAGTTTCCTTATATACGATCATTTCACTCGATGCCCTCAGCCAAATTCGCAAAGGACCCAGCGTGTCGACATAATGATATAATAATAATGTTAGTGCATAGAGAGATAACACGAAAATAATTTCAGAGTTATAATTGCCCATTTGGTATATACCTACTAATGGGAAAAATTAAGGGCCTAAAAAAATCCGAAATTTTTGGTGCTTTTTGGCAGGCTATATTTTAGGGAAATACGGTCGTATCTGAAAATAAAAAAGAGCGTTTTAAGGATACAAGACTCTACTTTTCAGATCTATACACCAAGAACTTTTAAGTGTCAACTTCAACGCAATCCAAAAATAGCCTGAAAAAAATTTCAGCCTTTTTCTGGAAACACGGGTTTAAATAATGTTTTTCTAGCTAAACGGCCTTATGGACCATATATCCGTAGACTAACGTACGCCAAATATCGAAACTGGACTTTGAGACAGGGGGGAAATGTGAAACTTAATTTTTAAAGAAACTCCTAATTTTATGAAAAAAATTTTTGAGAATTCGACTTGCGAACACCGATATGTACCTGAGTGTTACGTGGCGCGCTCGGCCGTGGGCCGGCTCGTCCACCAATAACGATCGCGTCGGTTTATTTTCCTCTTGTTATTTATATTATTTGAGGTGAACATCTGCTCTTCATCCCAACGAGTATTTCCTTAAAACCGACGTTGCTCCACGTTCGCTCTAGCATTATTAGCGTGTAATTTGCTCACCCCTCTGACACCAACGTTTTATATAATGTTTTGTTTCATATGGCACTGACTTTCCTCTAAGAGCTACAGTTTAATCTCATTGAAGGTATACTTTGAAGTACACGTGATGCCGTCGAAAGTACACCATTCGGTTCATTAGCAAGTTCTGCCTGCACGTGTCGGAACGGTAGCTGATTTATTGCGGTGCAATTAATGGTCGTATATTATAAATTCGTATATCCAGTATGAGAACTATCGACAAAAATCCCCTTCGAGGAGGTGTATGTCCAGGAGTGGACTGAGACACACTGTTGATGAGCAGAAATCTGTATTAATTATTCGAATGTGTGTGCTAGCACAATTACTTACGAAAGTCATTGTACATATATTTCAATTGCAAAGAATGATTAGGGAAATAAGGTGATTTACTGCGTCATGAACCGTCGACGTTTTCTATCCGACACAATTTGGAGAGCGCAGCACCTCCATAACTTAGTTCCACTTACTTCAGTCTGTCATTGGACGTTTAAATGTAGGGTCGGCTACCATCCTCATCCTGTATGCAATCCTTCGAGCACGACGAAGCGTTTCACTAAGTCGTTTCTGCTTTAGACTGCCGAAATGGGGAACTCCCTGCCGGCGTCTATTTTTCCGATTCATACATTTAGGATCTGTTCAAGACAAGAGTGAATAGGTACTTTCTAGGCAAGTGCTATGTCCTGGGTTACGTTTCGTCATGCCTCGTAAATGCTAATAAAAAAATTATTGACTATTTAGAGTTAAGTGTTTCAAGTGTACAAGGGAGCGCCGTGGCGCTCATGCTTATTATTCAAGCATATCGATTGCCATTGAACACGAGTGTCGGGTGTCGTGCCTAACAGCGATTAGCCACAGCTCCGTCTAGCCCGGGGGGGCGCGCGGGAGCCGCTCACTCTACTGAGCAGTGACCCTCCTCCAGCCGAGAGCCTCCGTCGAGCCACTCCGGTCAGCGGCGCTTGTTTTAACAAAGGCATTATCGTGTCAAGACGGATAGATGCTTTCCTATATATAAATATACTAACATTTAAAATTTTGAAATATGCGTTTCTACCTGTTATTAATATTGCGTAGGGAAATTTTGGTACGGTTATACAATATAATAAGTAGCAGCGATAGTGTAATCATTTAGATTTTAACCTCTCAAAGGGCTGGAGTTCAAATCGTAGCTTGCTTCTGTAATTTTGGTCCGATTCCTTATCACTGCGCGAAGGCTCGTTACCAAGTGAAATAATAAGTGGGCGATTATGATACAACTCTGTTTAGATGTAAAGGGATTTCAAGCTCTATATTAGGAGCCCAAGCCAAACTCACCTGCCTGTGGTGCACCTTGTTAGAAAACAGATGACGGACCTAAGGAGGATTATGGCTACAAACCAGCCCTATATCAAGCTCTGTACTGATCTCTGTACTCTGATCAGGTTGAAGGTGGTGATACACGTGTATTGTTCAAAATACAAAATAAAACTTCGTATAGTACTATTCCTAAATGTGTTATCACGTTGTATCACATGGAAACGTTATAATGTTATCTGATACGCGGTACTATTGTCCACGCGGTAGTGCACGCCGCCCACGTCGCCGCCGCCCGTGCCATACTAAATGTTTAAGTTCCATCACAATATTTGTTTAGAATATGCGTCAAAAATTCCTCACATTAACACGAATTTGTGGTAGTTGTGGCATCTCTATTGGCAGAAGCGCGGCGCCTGCACCACATGTTATAGCAATTATTCCTTTTGCCGTTTCGTACTTAACACTGATCGTGTATCAAATGAATTCTCTAACACTTCTTCGATGTAACCTTATCTTTAAATTCATTACATTAAATATGTTCTGATACCTGAGTAATTTATGTATTAAACCTTTGATAAGGCAACACCACAAGAGCAGATGAACTGCAATGCGCATTATAACAAAACATTTAACAAAGTGGCCACAGGAAACATCTTATTTATCCCGTGTTACATACTGGTAGCTATCGCGGAGCTACTTACAATATCGAAATACATAGTAGAAGTACATAATTGATTGTTATTCGTTATTTTTTTTTATTTCTATGCTTACAAACTTGAAAATTGACATCTGACATCTGACACCTGAAATCCGACTCACAATTTTAATGTCACAGTGTTACAAGATATACTAATTTAGAGTAACGACTGTTTTATTTTTATATTAAAACGTGCAGTAGTATTAACGAGTCGGTACAATAGATATAAAACCACATTAATATTTATTTATTCTTTATTGTGCAACATAACAGGCAATGTAACGAGGATTCAATGCCTAGTAGTATTCTCCACCAGTTAAACCTTGGAGAATAGTCAAAAATATAACAACTATGGCAATATTGACTAAACCTGGTCCCCGCAGATGGAACACATGAGCACTTATTGTTCATACTGACTACAGCGCTAAGCTAAAGCTGAAGAGGAACTGTCGTGAGTAACATTATGTCAACAGAACTACAGTAATGTAAAAGTTACTACTGTAATGTACAGTAATGTAAAAGATACTACAGTAAAGTAAAAGTCGCAGTGCGCGTGGGCGTCGCGCCGCCATCGGCCCACGTTTAAATGCGCAATGCTCTTCAAAAGGATATATTGCTTGATTTTAATCATATGCCTAAAGTAATATAATATTTGAAACAGCTTCTTAGGCTATGCATGAAGTAATTTTTTTTATTTGCTTACACAAGATATATAAATTAACACATAAAGTTCTGACCTCTACACTAGCCAGGACCTGGATATTTTTAATATGCGTGATATGAGAAGCGTTGTATCCACCGTGTTAGTCATATAAAGGAATGCTTCGATATAAATATTGGTTATTTACGACTAATTGGAAAATGTCGCAACACGACGCGTATATCTTCACACCGCGCGAAAATGTGTTAATGGTGAAAACGCTAATCGATTGAATTACATTTTCTAATATAGGTACAGATAGTTAATAAGAAATACTATGGCGATTACCTCGTCTCATACACACTACCTTGAGCCACTGCACTTATTTACACATATAAACGACTGCCTCTGAGGCACGTGTCGTCCTATAACTAGCTATGTTATCACTTGGGGCTGCCGTCCCCACCGCGCGCCTCTACTCTTACCACTTATGAATACTGTACACAAGCTCGCTGCACGTCACACGCCACCTCACTTCCAGCTTGATCAAGCATTATTTGACAGAGTGACGCCGCACGCTTTCAGCGCGCAACGGTTGAGCCTAGTGCTTTACCATTTACCATGTAAAATGTCAAGATCAACTAACTCTTCGATCGTAAAATGCCCCTATCAAAGTAATGCTACACTTTTAAGACTATATAAGTATACATATATTAAGAAAAATATTTACAGATGGACCCTCTAGGCTTTTGCGAAACGTTTACGCCGGTTAAAACAAAAACGTGGCAACGATCTGACGATGTCACCACGACGATATACTTAACGAATCTTAACGTATTTTTAATAATTACAACTATAACTTTCGTATTTGTTATCAAACAAATATTTTAAGTAAAATTCCTTGACATACCCGCATGAACCACATTTCTTTCTTTTGACATAATATGTAAACAAGGGCGCCACTTTACAAGATAAAAATATGTTTTAGCAAAAAACTTACTTTTTATATGTTCCACGTGTTACAGTATTTGGCTAATATTTAATTTTTTAATTTTCTCATTCACACCAGTTATCACAGAAAATAGATTTGTCTCTTCGCTGATACCGATATTATAATATTTTGAAAAAAAATGGCATGAGGATTATGAGGCGAGCACCTTAGGATTTTCGAAAATTTAATATTTTTTCTATGCCTACGATCTTTAGAGATGATACCTTTTCGTATCAGATCGTGTTTGAAATTGGCTTCCTGATATATGTACACGGTATAAAAACCTGGATGTTGCGTCTTTTATTCAGTTGGAATCACATCTGTTTGTAGTTTTATTTAAATTACTCGTGACATAGTTTACGGCACTGTATCCACTACCTAAGGCTGTTGATGTACTTCATAAGGTTGAATACTACGATGACGCCCATGATGTCGGTGTAGCCTTCGTGGTTCGAGGTCGGTGACGAGTTGCATAGGTCGCCGCGGCAGTAGCAATATCTGAAAATAAAAATTAAGCATGTGTTACATGTGCAAGTGCAATTTCGTCTCCCGTAACAATAAGCTCTGAGAAGAAGCATAATAGCTATGAAAAGAAGCATATAGCTTCTAAGATGTTGACGAATTTCCTATCAAAACAAACTCGTTTCGATTCGTCATAACATTAACATTCAAGGTTTAATCAACCCGCGTCTTATATGACGATGTCGGCGCAGCTGTGACGGCCATATCGTTCTTACTGACAATGAGACGTCTATTTGAAGTTACATCTATTCTGTCTTAAAAACTTTTATTCTAGACGAATACCAATGTTTTTACGGGAGTGCGGTGTCCTCGTGCATCACGTGTTCATGTTCTTGTGATCACAGGGCCGACCAAGGGTTTAACAAAATTTGATTGGCTAACTCCCTGATCTGTGAGTATTATGCCGAATGGATGCTCTAGCGCGGTCACAAAGTAGTTGAAATGTATTAAAGTTCCGTTTTAAATGCGATTAAAATCTGTTTTGTTGGTCGAGCGGAGGTACATTTAAAAGAGGGCAAAAAATCATGGTACAAGCAAAACTGGTCATTTTACCGCGTATTATCAATAACTAACAAAAACCACTCATGTCGATTTTTATGACGAGGTATGGTCTGCTTCATGAATCGAGGAGGCTCCATCTACGTATAGTTTTCTGAACGTTGAGCATTAGTTACGGTGGTTGCTAAGTGACGGTAGGAATGGTCTCACAGAGTGGCGTGTGCGGCCGGGAACATTGAGCACGAAGCAGTAATGAGTAGAGCCGCAGATGTCGTAACCGATATCGGCCCACTTGCAACTTATTCGTGCGGAAGTGTGGAAATAAACATTTTAATTGTTTTGATTGTCTGCGCCATTACTGATTCGTTAACGAATTATTTGAACGTTACGAAAATGTGTAAGTAAATCTCAAACTTTCTCCTCTTTACGTCGACGATAAATTTTAAAATATATTTATAATTATTCTACAGTTTTTTTTTGTATAAAGCGAGAAAAATAATTTGCGACTTTTCGTTGAATTTTTACATTTTCTACATAGATATGGTCTTTAAATCCAATTATTTCCTATTAGGCAGAATGAGCGCATCAAAATATAGCCAGGTACATACATATTTCCCCCCACTGCAGCTGCGGGCTCAAATTCGGTTGATTTATTTTGAAGTACTAATACTTGTCTACCTGCTAGGAGTTATCCGTTCGCCTTTGTCGTCGACCTTGAAACAACCTTCTTCGTAGGGCTCCACGATTTCCATTTTCCTTAACCACCTGCCATTTACGTAGTCTTGGTAGTCATACTTCTGCTGCGCACAGTCGCGTAGCACTCCTTGGATTCGCACTGAAACATTGATACTGACTCTCAGTATGTATCGTTATATATTTAATAGATGGTTATTGGATGGTTAATAGATGGTTAGGCAATTGTTATTGATTCTGGGCGATCAATAAGTTTTCTAAGTCCAAGCAACGCACGTCAAGGAAATTCTCAGATTATTGAGTTTATTCTGATTTAACTCGATTAATCGGTATTTAAATCGTACACTTAAATTATTTCTACCTCTTTATTAATAATATATTCCTCGTTTTTCTTAAAATCACTTGCCTATTCATCTCTGTACACTATCAAAATAGCTGGCGTTTATTCGGAGGTCGGATCGCGGCAGCGAACGGACAGACGCAAACTTCCATCTTTGGTATTTACTATGCAGTGATGTAAGCATACATAAAGGATAAAAGGGCAATTAGAATAAATACAGAGAGTAATAGATTGGTATTTTCCTGCATTTACCTCCGTTTTGAATTTCTAAATAGAAGTCCTGTTTCATGCACATGGTAGAGTAAGGGCAGTCGATGATGAACTTGTCGGAGTAGTCGAAGTGGGAACATAGCCTCTTCGTTGTATTGTAGTAGTGGCCCGGCGGCGGGTTAATTAGGCATTGATAGCACTGCAGCGAGAGCACACCTGAGACAGAGAGAAACAGATTTGTAAATCGATCGGAGAGAAGCTGTGTCGTTGTTGCAGGGGGTCAGGGTATAAACAACATTGTGTGGTGTAAGGTAGCGTATTATCAGTTAAGCCGGTATATATACCTAGAGCTTCGCAAGTTCTCTATAAGCTATCTGTAAGCAAATCAGAGCTTCATATAATTGTTCAACTACCGTCGGTACTTAACTAAGAAGTTCTCAAAGAAGTGGAGCATCTTAGGAGTTGGAGTTGCGTCATAAATCAGCAGCAAGTTTTTATAATGATCATTTCTATCGTCAAATAAGGATACCCGCTGCTCTCACTGGACCACGGTCAAACCACAAAAAATGTTTTACATCTACACGACAATTTAAATTTTTCTATTACAATTTAAATGTTAAAAAGTCAAAGTTTAATTAACCGATAATAAATTTTATACGCAAAAATACAAACGATATAGAAATACTAAACATTTCATTAGTTACTCGGGCTCCTTTAAATCCTTCGCTCCTAACAGTAATGCGTAATTACTTGCATGTACATACATACATATATAATTAAATTTTCGTTCCCCATAACTTAACGCAAAAACTGTACACAGGAAATTTATCTTTTATTGAATGTGCTCACTTAGAGAGCCGTTTTCCTTTTCTTATTTGTGCTATTAGCAGATCTGGCAATATTAGAAGTAATGAATAACTTTTAAAATGTATAACTGTACAAAATTAAAAATATAATATATACTTTTGCATGTCAGTCCTTTTGGCATGTCTTGTTTAGTGTTTTATCAATGATGATGTGTCTATGATGAAAAAAATAAGATTGAGTAGTTTTTGTGGTTTTTTCTGATGAGATCATTGCATTGTGTGTTGTATATAACTCCTGCGCGTCGGTGAATCAGCCTGCGCGGCTCCAGCTCCCACGCACGCTCACGTTAAACATGCTTTGATCAATGGCCGTTCTCAGAAGCCTATATTTTTCGCCATAGCGATGTCGTTGTTAACTTAGCGAATGGCGGTATTATACTCATATACAAATTTTAATACAATAATTTAAACGATATCGATGCGTTTATATTTTTTAGACTTACTCTGCAGTAAAAAGTCGCGTATCTCCCAACATTTCAAAATTTTACATGTAATCATATATGTGTATTGAAGTATCGGAATCGAGCACAACACAGTGACATATTTTGAAAGTTTCGTCCGAAATTAAATCTAGTCCGCCGTGAATAACATGGCAGGGTATTTCGTTACGTGTGTGTCGTTGTCCCTTATTTGTCGATGTCACTGCATTGGGGTTGAGTACTATGATGATAAAAGCGTGTTAGATGACAGACAGACTGAAGACGCAATTAATTTCCATGCGAGGCGGGTTGATGACGGTGATAACCTTAAAAATATTAGTGTTGGTGAACATGAAGGCAGTCATTATCTCACATCGAATAGTACTGGTGATGGGCAAACATGGTGGAAACTGAAACAATCCTGTACCAAATCGAAATATAATAGCTGCGAATCTAGCTCGGTTACCAAACCTGGTAAGGAAAATTTTTTGAGGCATTCAAATTTAAATGACACATTAGATATACTTAAAGATTATGAATACGTATATGACGATGACCTGATTGTGTCACAGAGACTGCGGCAAAATATAGAGAACATCGAACAAGACACAGATGCGAGAACATCGGAGCCCGATCACAAAATCCCTTTGAATGAATTCTATAGTTTGGTACCTGCAATACAGCACGTGAAGATAAAAATCCAGGATAATTCTTCGAAACTTAACAATATTTGGTACACACTAGAGGATATTTCGTGTTGGGAATTACCTCTATTATATGGAGAAACAGGCAGAAGGGCAAAATCTTCCGACGTATTCTCAATGCACGCCAGAGAATTAAAGAATGTTTTTGAAAAGAGCGATAATGAGGAGTTGAATTTTGCATACCGCCCCACGAACACGCGACTTACCTATTACACAAGTAAATGGTGTACTGTGAAGCCTTGCTACGGTGACCACACTTTATGTCTTTTCTCAGATACCACCAAGTCAACCTTGTGCGATAAACAATATGAAGTTGAGGTCCCTAATATCTTAGAACAAACGGCTTCAGTCAATACCTTAAATTCTATGCGAAATAAAGTCGCTTCTGGCCAATCTATAAGGTATAGACATCTTCCCCCTGCGGGCAACATGAGGCAGGTTATATACGACGATGATCTAGAACAAATAGCGAAGGTGTGGCTTAATCAGTGCCTGCCCGGCCCCGCGCCCTGCTCCGCGCTCGACAACACTTTCGTTACTCAACTAGAATGCACCAAATACGCCAAACAATGCTGTGTTAACTCTCAAACGGCTAAGTGGTAAGTTTACTAAAATACCTCCCTACACTCATTTCTTATTATCTATGTGTTATCTTAACACGAATCCTTACATTTCCAGCACTCCGAAAGCGGAATGCTCTTTATCACCAGTAATTGGATGTTTGCATACTTGGTTTTGGAGCGCTGGTGACAAGTTGACGACTAAGGAAGTGCAATGCGGACACACCTCCGCGAAAACTTACAGTACTGCACAGCTGCTGTGGGCGACCACGTACAAAGTTGGATGTGCATATGCTGAGAATAGTAATGGAGATGTAAGAGTAATCTGTAATTTTTCTCCAGGTGCTCCATTCGTGCTTGAAACAAGATTGTATTGTGGAATTATAGGTCAGAAAGCCACCAATAAGCTGCTGTATAGAATAAATACTGCAGCTGAAAAGCTTTTGAGGGCTTTAGGGATCGATCCCGATCCTACTGTTAAAAGGCAAACGAGGGACGCTACAAGTAACGCGAAATTGAAGCAAAAACTTTTTGACGAAGATTTGAACACGTATCGGGAAGTCGACACCTTGAGTAGAATACATAAAGAAGGTTGGATAAGGCAAATATTGAAAGACTACAGTAACGGGACAAAGAGTATGACCACTCGCGTCGTTACGAAATATGAATTTATTGAACAAACTGGGGCGAGGTGTGACTCTGAGCAGCCCATGTACGTGGTGGCGGCGCCGGGCTCCGCATGCGTCGAGAGAGGCAGAAGATACCAGAGCCTCTGCTACGATTACCGCGATCCAACGCCGGGCTACAGAGCCGTGGCGGTGCTGGCTCCGATCGCGCTGTTCTCTCTAATATTGTACGATCTGTTCAGTGGTGTCATACGACAAACCAATTACTGAGGATATGTTGGGTTATTGGCGAGTTTGTTCTTGGAGCCGACACTTACCACGTACGACGCTACGCGTATCATCAATTATGTATTAATTTATTGTTATTGTATTATCATCGATAGAGCGTCAGTATTTAAATGGTTGTGTTAACCTATAATTGTGAGTCCGCGAACGTTATTATTTAATCATTTATTAGTAGTGTTATACTACTTTGGGGAACCATATAATTAAACAAATTATTATTAGAGATATTTGACACTCGATGCCCACTGCCTACCCTGTAAGGGACCTGCGTGCATGTGCGGACGGTATGTGTGTACTATTATAATTGATAATATAATTCAAAACAACGTGACGTGACGTAGAAGTCCATTTTACGGCACTATGAGTCAGATGTCGCATTTTGTTAACGTCGTGAGTATCTGCGGTGTTTTAAAGTATGATTCACGCGTTCAACCAGTTCTTCTAATTTATCAGTTGGGTCTTCCCGGTGTAGGTTCGCTGAACCTGCTACGTACTTGTGTTATTCTAAAATTACACCTGAATCGATGAAGCATTTTGTACGTATTTGGCATTACAATTACCGCCTGGCACCACGTGACGACTTAATGTCGACATCGCACTAGGTGGAACGATTTATCTTCTTTTGGATCCTTTTTTCCCCTTTAATCTATTTATTAGACTAGGGTAGAAGCCTGTAAAAATAATAAAAAGTGAAATAAAATCGCAGTAGGATGAAACCCATTAGAAA
>DWME01008424.1:0-11731 GCA_018244795.1 Parelbella ahira ahira
CTCAGAGGAAGGTCTATTATGTAGTTAGAGTCTACGCTTCGTTTACCTACTACTACTTTATCCCCGGGTATTATATATTCGGTCTGATCAACACACGCCCTTAAGATTTTCAACTGTTCATTTATTGAATTACACTTTTACATTAATTATGCTCATATTCATTTCTGTAGATACACCGAACATATAATGTGACCTATAAAGCCTTAGCAAAAGTCTACCTAAACCGTCTCTGAAATTACATTCAAATTTTGAATTTGAATTTCATTTGATTGTCTTTATGTGTTTGGGAACTTGATTCGGGCAAAAAATACGATTGATCTAAAAATTTGGGTCTATTTATTCTTATAAATAAAGTAAATAAGATGTTGTGATTGTCTGTTTGTTTTTCATTTCATTGGCGCTTATTTGCTTTCTTCGAAATTGTTGACGTAACCACTGTTTCGTACCGAGAGGAGTGGGAAGTTCGACAATCTACGGTGATGTGGAAGAATGATGTCAAATCTTGAGGATTTTTGTATAAGGTTAGACTAGGTTTGGTTCGAGTTAATACTTTTTATATGTATTATAAACTTATTATAAAATTACTTATTATAAATTGCTGGTACCTCAACCTTTATTTAACATTCTTTTTAGTATGAATTAAATGTCTCCTTAGTGCTCTCGCGTCAGTTCTTAAACGACATAATGATGTTTTGAAAGAACGTTACTCAACTATTTAACGTGGGGAATTTGTGTGAAAAACAAACTGGTCAGTTGCTGTGTTTCTCTTACCAAGCTTTTTATAGCTGTAACAACAGCTTGATCGCTGGCTCAATCCACCTAAAGTTTTAAGTTTATGTAAGCAAAAACAAAATGGAATTTACTAACCAATACAAATGCTTAAGGGCAAAAATGAAAATGACAGTCTTGCCGATTCATCCAAACTTTGCACAGGCTTTTCTACGTTGTTATCAAATTTATAATTTTCGCAAAGTTTTGTTCAATTGCTTACATTCGTTCATAGTTAATTAAAATTATAACTGGAATGATGTAATATTACCATTGCGCGGATGATATCTATAATGTTTATGACCGAAGTTCTTACGCTTATAATGATTCGAAATTTAAGTCCGTTAGTAGATTATTACATTGTCTGCTATACGCGAATTATACTGTATAAACTTTATTGGTATCCTGAAGATCATTTTCAGTGAAATAATATAAAGTAGTTATCATAACCCTGTATATAGAATTAGACAGATGATGGTGTTGTTCTCGCGAGTCTCTCTTTGTGTTTCTGCAATGACACAGTTCACATGTCCTATTGTTTGTTGCCATCAGCGTGTATTTAATATCTAGGGATATAATGACAGCAAAATGGTTTATTCTTATTAATCTACTCGCTCCGCGCCACAACAGTGTCGGCTTAATTATTTTCAGTCTTTTGTATGTACGAAGGCCGTACGATATTAACTATTCTTTTCTATTTATATTGTATTGTTTAAGCACGAAATTACTTACTTTCGTTGACCGTACTCCACTTGGGAGACTAGTATTTTTACGGAGCGAACTTGCCAAATAACAAGTAAATTACGTTTCCAAAAATAAGTTAATATAGAATGAAATTTTCGTAACATTGATAACATAAACTTGTATTGTCTTATAAGGTCACAATATTGAAAATTGTATTTTAATAGATAAGAAGTCAAGGAATATACATATATCTATATACATATACGTACAAGAGATTCTTTGTGGCACACATAAGCTTATGTGCGTGTTGTGTTCGTTCGTGGGAAGTTGAGTGAAAACATATTCAGAACCACATCGCGTCAGGGCTCATAAGGTCGCAGCTCCGTCTCACACTCGAGTGGCTGTGCCGGTGGCACGTCGATAGCGAAACATAACTTTAGCTTTTCATCGGCGACTGTGTACTCACGGTATATATTTATATACGTTACTCTGTGTTCAGCCGACTTACAATTTGCTTGTTATAAAGTAGCAAGTGAACAAGCGGGTAATGTTAAATAAAAGTTACGTTACATCTTCTTGGAGCCGTTATCATTAACAAGCAAATATCGATGTCAGGCAATGTGGGTGGTATGCACTTTATACATGATTCTACATACAATTGTGCTTTCGAATATCAAATGTTCAATTGGACTGTTTAGTTTTCGTTAATTTGATGAACATCACAAGAATGTAGTGTTTATATTGTACTACATTTTTTTTAAAGTAATTTCCTGTGCCTGTGCCTTTCAAGGACATTATAGATTTTTTTTCTTTTTTATAAATATTGATTTTTTTATTATTATATTATTTTCAAAATGTCTCATATTTAAAATAGATAAAATATTATATGTTTTAAGTCAAAATAAAGTATCTATGCTAGATCAAAAATAAATCTTACTGCATTATAAAGTATGTGAAGTACGTCATGCAAAGAATTTTAATATTAACGCCATCGTGTCATTTTTATCGCAAGTTATAAGGCTTTTTTGCTTCCTTACTCAGTCTTATCGCTCACTCCTTTTAAATTTTACTAAAAACTCCCCTTTGTCACTCATTTTACAGTAATTTAAAGTGAATTTATGGGTACAAGACTAAATGATTGTTGTTCAGAATATTCAAAAAAAAGAGGATTTTCGTATTGCTTTTAATTTAAAAGATGTAACAAGTTTATTTCAGTCTAAACAGTTCATGATATTAAAAAATGAAGGCTAAATGATTAATATCTACAATTTCAAAATTCTTTAAGTTGTTAACTACATATATTTTTTTGCAAAAAAAATATATATTTTTTTGTCCCTTGTTGAGATATTCGCGTTTTGGGTGTCTGTATTGCCTTTAAGTATTAATTATTGAATGTTTGTGTTTTGGTTTGAAGGGAGTGTCAGGCGGACACTAAGATACATACATACATACATACATACATCATACTCCATATTTTAGTCATAGACTAAGAATAAGTTCAATCTTAATTTAAGTACATTGTATGCCTCTCTTAGAAAAAAATAAAAAGAATTTAAAATCCACTACATATTATTAATGTTATTTACCTTGACAATATTGTACTATGGTTTATGCCACGTACAACCCGTACGACAAGTAAAATCCAAGTTACCGTAATAATTGTACTAACTTAATTGTTACACTGTGCGAGTACATGTATGTATGTACGTACTTCTAAGTGTATGTTGTTGACGTCAAGTCGCGAGTTTTTCACATTGTTTTATTCAGTCTTGTCTTACGGCCCTTACTCGGGAGTGCTGTCACTCACACTTGCAAACACTTGTACTTTGTTTCTTTCTTATTTATATCACTCTAGTGTTTTTGTTTACTTGTACGGTCACTGGAATTTTCTACTTAGATTAGGTATAAAAAAAACCTATAACAGAAAGCGTGTGTGACTACTGAATGTGGGAAGACCGAGAAGTGTGCCAGGATCGGACCACGTGGAAATCTTTGATCTTTGCTCAACCCTATGACAAATTGGTCTAACAACACGAGTATGTGTGTGACAGCAACTGAAATATTTGATCAGTTTTGTACTTAGTAATCCATTCCGTTATATAAATAAGATTGATATAAGTACAAACACAGTTAATTAATGCTAACAACTGCTATTTCGGGATGTAAATGACAATACGTTCGTGTTATAAGATTTCGTACAGTCATAGTATTTGGCAAGTTTTAACAGTGCGGCTTACATCCGTGTTAATGTTTCATAAGACTATTGATCTGTTCTCCTTATGCGCCGCTGAACGTTCCTAGTTCCTTGATTGGTGTCCCACTCCGCATTTTCACAGCGACTTATGGAAATTTCTAGACATACTTTGTGCGGAGTTCAAACTGTACTGGATGAAGACATTGAACTGTTAACTTCTATTGATACGTGCAAGTGTGACGCATATTTTATAGCAATGCTGTTTAAAATTCCGATTGAATTTTTAGGGGAATAGCTGAATTATTTCACCTCGTCGGTTTCATCGTGTTTTGCTTGTATGAAATTGTTTTTTCCGGATACGTTGTTATTGTGCCGGCCAGCCGATTTACTGAACCGTGTATTGGCACTTCATTTTTGGAAATATTCACTGCGCAGATACGTTTCGCGTTCGTATTTATCACACATGCATAGATTTAATTCCTTATATGTGGATTGTTGTAAATATTTTGTGTCAAGCTTTATATATTTTTTATATAGAGTGTGATGGACGTAGAAGGAACACAGCAAAAAATGTGCTGTACGATTAGTAAGAATAAAGTATACATAGAAATATATTAATGTAAAAACTTTTTTTTGTAACATAATAATTAAGGTGTCTAAATATGCTTGGAACAGTGTTAATAAAAAGGTTTTCATTCGTTATTGTCCACGGCACAAGCAAAAATGTCTTCTTAAATATTATTTGCGTATTCGTTCCACCGCTTTTGCACGCTTTAAACAGTTTGAACAATCTACTCGGCTATGAGCTATGTAGAGATATCTCTACAAGCGTTGAAAGGAAAGTCCTCTCTGTATTTTCTCTTTTTGGCTCGAATTTGCACATCCCATCCCGTCTAGCTTAATAGACAGACTGGAACTATACACCTACCGCAATTTCACCCAAAATATAGAGATATTCGTGCCAAAAAGTGAGGATTTGATTTTAAATCTCAGCAATCCACTGGTTAACTTTGTTAACTAAGTAAGGAAGAGTTATTCGACAAGAATACGAATTTCTTTTTTAATTTGAACAGACGCTACAAAAATGTTATATACAAGTTTCTTGTGATAAGTATGGAAAATGATAAATCGTGTGTCGGTTTTGAAACCTTTGCTCAATATTTTATGACTCGTTTGACACTCTGGCGATGAGTGTCTCGCTGAGAAAATTTTTTAGGGTTCACTTTTCAGTCAGGTCAAATATTTCAACGATAAATTTAGATTTCTCCTGGGTATGGTGCTCGCATATTTTGTCCTTGGCTTCCACGGTATAGAACACTCTAGTATGGACTAGAGAATGTTAAATTTTATCTACATCAAAGAACTAAGGATAAAACTGGATTATTATGCATCAGTTATTCCTACATTTTTATAACTTGATTTTTCCTTTTTTTCTCTTATTTTAAACGAAAATTATAAAGTTGTTTACAAATTGACATTAGGTATGTCGTTTATACAAGGCATTTTGAATATTAATTTTTATGACCAATAATTGTTCATACTTAAATGTTTGTAAGAAATACTTTGATATTGATAATTCAAATTACTGCAGTCCAGTCACAAAAATAATCTGAATAGATCTTACTGAATCTTACTAACTGTCTTATTCCTTCAGTCCTAATCGAGGTGGATTGAAGACGTTTGCGGGCGGTAACTGCCATTGTGTACTGCACGTGCATTTGCTATTCGTTTGAAATTGATATTTAATTGTCTAATACAAAGTGATATTCCAAATAACATTTATTTATGTGGAAAAATAGAATTGTGTAGTAACCGAATTTATATCGGGGCGGGCACCCGATTCTAAATCAGATCTAGTCTGCTGCACACTTTTGTGAATGCAATGTTTCAATGTGGGAATTGCCGTCAAAGTGGCGAAGAATTCGATTGAATTTATAGTTCCTTTTATTGTATCGACATTGCTTTAGCATCGCCCATTGTACTTGTATTTGATTATTAACAATTGTTTTCGATTACTGATTAGTTTTGACACCATGTCTCCCGTGAGTTAAACTGAACGCCGTATCTACTCGTTAAGTTATTGAACGAACGATTTGTTGATTTTTAATTATATACGGGTTGTAATTGAAATATTAATTAAAAGAAGTTTCTTATTGAAATGATATTTTTTTCTTTGTGTTTTATATCACAGTTAAGAAATATACGAGAGATTAATTTCAATTGATATTTATTAAGATCGTAATATTGTTAACTATTATATACATAAAGTTTTCTGAAACTGTGAATATTTAAACAGATCGTCTTTATTAGCCCGTCAATATTCAATTTTCCATTACAACTTAGAAATTGAGTCATTTTAATGAATCACTGATAGGGCCACGACGCAGTAATTTCGAGGTAGTAATATTATTTGAATTTATTTAACAAATCGAAGTCATCGCGTCTCGGAAATGTCTTCATAAAGTCAAATAAAACTTTCTTCAATTCTTAATCGTCCACCGGCAAGTACTGCGGAGTTGGAAATACAATATTTTGAACCTTAGAGGCAACAAAGCGTACCAGGTAAAGAGAATTTCCATAATATTACGCAACCAGAGGCCGGTCAGCATTTATACCCTAATATCAGTCTACTATTAATAATGCTTGTATGTATGCGTGTATCGCCTTCGTCTCGTCTGATTCAGCCGCCCTCCAACCCACCAAATAGGCCTGTTATTGATGACCACTTTTGTCGTCTTGCCATTTTCCCTAATGGACTCCATGCACAATATGCTGAGACATTATTGTTTTAGCTTCAAATTGATGACGAGCCTGTGACCACTTAGAACGTCCATATATTTAATGCAGCCTCCACAAACCAGTATGATGTAACGGTATCTATTTTTACTGTATAGACCCGCATATGATATAGATGTGAAGTTGACTGTAAAATACGTACTCGTACATTGTTTAAACATAACGTTTATTGAATAATATCACGCACTATACACAATATAAATATACCCATTTTCATAGCAGTAGGAGTATTTTATTATGGTAATGTATAATAACAAAATGTTTAATTGTAAATCCCACAAGCTTAACCATTTATACCACTGAAAATGTTGCGTGAATCCAGTACGTCCTAGGGCATTTACGCAATCCACGCTGTCCGTGTTACGTTATTAAAACACTAACATCACAGAATATTACTCATTCACTATCCGTTATATATTCATTTTGCAGAAATGATTCAATGTTCATTCACTCTTCTTTATTTCGAGATCTAACAGTATACTTTCTGATTGAAACGGCGCCGGTCTGAATTTCGTTGTGGAACAGCGCGTGCTTATTACAGACGAAGTAAGTTCAATCTCTTTTATCGTAGCATTATAGCGGGGAGAGTTGAACGCCGCCTCGTATCCCAGCAGTTCCTGGCGGGACTACCCACTCTACCGTAAAATTATGTTAAACTTACTCCACGTTACTATATCATTGTCATTCTTTCTATGGAATCTAAGTTTATTACTGCTCTACATAAGAGATGTGAGCGAAGTTTATTCTAGCGTGAATTCAGGCGAGCGTATATACATATATGTTATATAGGAGAAATCACTAGAAATGTTTTTAAATATATGTCTAGAGGTTTCGTTATACGCTGTTAAGTGGAGACATGATAGCAAGCGTTGCTTTAATTAAAATATATTCGATATTATAGCGGCGTTTAGTGGTCAAATTTTTCACAACAAAAAAAAATAGTTTGTCGATTATGCGGTGCGCCGCGTGGTGCCGTAATTACGGCGTCACTCGGCTAAAACGGGAAAATAAATTGAAAAACCGACTCGCGGTGAAAATGCGCGCCGGAAAATATCTCTCTACGGCACTTGGCCCGCGACTGACAACGGCGAGATAATGTATTTGTTTTTGCCAAAATGCTATTGTTTTTACGGACAATTATTTTTTTTTTTTCTCTCCCCCAACATTGTATTGTCGGTGCACCGGTAATTGCTTCATTAATTTTAATTAAAAACGGTAAAGCGTCTGTTAGTTTCCGTTTTCGAATGACGTTAATAGTTTATCCTCGCATCTTACTCGATAGCATGGAATTGGAATCAATCACGATTCAATACCGATACCGAAACCAACATCGAAACCAAACCAACACCATTAACATAGTTAATACCAAAAGTTAGTTTCTAAAAATATTCCAAAATCAGACCCTTAAATAATATTAAATTTTTTATATTATACTAACCGTTCATATAATTTTATAAACCTATACTGATAACAGAAATAGTAACAATCGCAAAAGGAAGTGCAAATCCCTATACGATAGTGAATTACTGACAAGCTTTTATGACTATTAGGGGTAATGTATGGTGATGGTCCAATTTCGATCTCACGTTTCATGAATCGCGCCCAAGCTTAAATTAACCAGCAATCACAGGGGTAATGAGGCTTTCGGTGAACTATGGGCCGTTACATATGATGCCGTTAAGTTGGAAACCTTACTCCGTCTTCTGTTTTAAAGTAACACCAAACTAAAAGTAATTATACTATGATTAAGACCTTGAAATTACAAATGAAATTTTAGCTGATATCGTTTGTAAATTAGAAAACAATAAAACATAGAGTAAGAAGTATAAAAAAACCAAAAGAACAACTCTCAAAGGATTGAAACAATTGATAAAATTAATTGACTGACTGAAATTTTTAATTATATTCTAGTAGCTTTTGTTAACATGGTATTTTAATATATTCATTATAATGATACACGTATTAAATATGTACAAACGGTTTACAATTGTATAGTACCTACTCTCGATACATCTTATAGGAAATTGATCTTAACAGACTCGACAAATAATATCCTCCGAAGATTTTTCCTTCATAACTCTTGGTACGTATCACCGGATATTAGATTTCCTACCTTGTAGTTTATGAGGCTTTCGAAACCGGGAAAAGAGCAAGTTTAAAATCATCGAATGTGTAAATTATTTTTTTAAATAGTTCGTGACCAAAAATAAGACGCAAATTAACTACGTGTTGATTTTTTGCTATTTAGTTCAAGTACATGGTAAGTATTATTTTAGAAAAATAAATTCTATTAGATTTTGTTTTGGAATTAATAATATTGTAATTATTATAATTAATAAACCATTAATAGAACGTATTTTTTGTACATAAGTTGCGAATGTTTAAACGAATTTTATATCAGGGTTTTTTGATAAAAAAAATATCACTTTATTTTATGAAATCGGATTAATATTGGCTATTCAATAGATTTAATCTGAAAAAAGTGCCGGCTTGGGCTTTTTTGTCGTATTTTATGCCAGTAATGAAATTTTTTATGGTATTTTATATCACTAATGAATTTATTTCGGAACCGTTCAGAAACAAGAAAAGTTATGTTATAAACCAAGAGGTGTAGTGACGTGAAGTAGTGCCGTGGTCACTCTCGGGTACAGTGACCGTTTAAGCTATGTACTGTATGATGTCATACATTTATGGTATGGCACACAAATCACTATTCATATATGTAGGTTAGTCTCACGTATGATTGCACTGTTGTTTCAGATGCACAGGGTTATAGGTTACAGTTACCATCCAACAATTACTATATATAACTATTTGTTGCGTCTACAACGTATAAAATACATAGAAATCCTATTATAATAAAAGAGAAAAAAACCTTAAAAAATTCAAGTATCCGACTTCCTTTAAAATAACGGCCATAACATTAATCATTTATATTTGAGTGATTATGTTTCAATGACGCCAATGGCAAAATAAAATCTTTTTGTTAACGCGGACGTGACTGAAATTCTGTTGGTTTTCACTTGTCCGATAGAAAAACTAAATTCACTTCAGGTCAGAGGTTATCAAGTATTCCACTCAGTAGCGGGTTTGAATAGGCATTTACGTACAACAATTGGGTGTTATAACGGGGAATTAGTATGCCTTCTGACCGCTAAAACATTGATAACAACCCACGCGAGAACATACTCGGAGAATAATTATGTCGATTATGGACCAGGATATCTTTGTTATATTTTTTGCTACTTGTATTTAACATGTACTAGTTGGTGGAGGCCTTGTCCAGCAGTGGTCAGAGATAGGCTGATTACGATGACGATAAATTTATTATTATGACATTTTTATTATTGTAACTTTTAATTATTTTGACGTTTATATTATTGTAACCGTTTAATTTTTTGACATTCTATTATTTGAAATTTACTAAATTGACGTTTGTAGGGCACCATTAACATTGACTGTGCTATCGAATTGGAAAATCTGTTATGATAGATATAGTCTAAGTTGTAATTGGAATAAATAAATAAATATAGGTATATTTGTATGCCTTGTTGGTGTAGTGGCTGAAAGCGCGACTGTTGATCCTGTTGAGGCTAGTACTAGGTACGATCTTCGGGTCGATCAAAGTATCATTGTGTATTTTTCTTGAAATTTCCAGTAGTACCCCCGGAGCAAGGATTTTTGTCCGAAATGTGGTAATAGGCTCATATCTTCATCCTTATTGGGACGTACAACATTAGAGGTAAATATGACAGGGTATTACACTCTTCTAACTACTCTTCCGAACAAATAAAGACGTGACATTATGTTTCTACGTTTGTTTGAAAAAGGTAACTCCAGAGTGGCAATTCTATTTAAAACAAAATTGTCATAGTGAAACTCGATGATAATTTGAGCGGCATTCAGAGGGAGACCTCCGATTCATTTAATATTTTCACGAGTTGAGACACGAAATAAACATAAAAACTAATTTTTAAAAGTCAAACGAACATTGCTTTGTGTAAAAAGCGTGAGCTAAATTAGCAAAACGGATTGCTAAAGAGATAGAATAAAGTTGAATGTTTAGCGGAATTACCAAAAAGTTTTTGTCCGCTTCAATATTTAGCAAAGTCATGAAAAAAATTCAATGTATAATAGTAATATTCTGAATAGATCATAAAGTAGTTAGATTTGCAGGCATTCGATGTCGAATTCATTTAACAAATACGCTGATTTCCTCCTATCCGGTTAGTAATGCTTGCACAGCTGTTGATACATTTCATTTACGTCATGTGACGTGTCGTATTGTCAGGTTCTAATTGATTGTAATATTATTTAACGTTCAGTAGTAGACCTTTCGGCTTTATTGAAAAGTAATTTACACAATACAATTGTTTGCTATGTAATCAAATATTCTTGTGAAAAGGTTTACATACTGCCTCAAATCGTATAAAACCTAACATCACGCCTGTAATCTCCGATGGTAGGCAGAATAGTCTACTAAACTGCCACGTTTATCCAGTTACGTTACGTCCCACGGAATATGTGGTGAGCATATTGCTGTACACTGGAAACAGAAATATAATATTTCTAATATCCTATTATATATACTATAACATGTATTCTTTTAGCGTGTGATTATTTAAACACTTTATTTAATTGAAGCAAGTTAGAGTTCAGTACACAAGACAATTAAAGAAAGAGAGAGAAAGATATAACCCCAAAAATAATTCTCTTCTATCTCTCAGTTCTGCCCGCATTACATAGAAAAATCCGAGATGCGAGATAATATACCTAACTAAATATTATCTTGTATGGTTAAATGGGAGTGGATCAAGTAATTGCAAGTTTATTAAGAAACCTAATTGTGTCTGTTATTAGTACCTAAGTGTAGCGCTCTGCTTTCATTGTTATTAGCGAGATATTGTTAAGTTGTTGTGTGTGTAATAAATAATCATATACTCGTATTTACTAATCAACTTACGAACACTTTATGCAGGTTAGACTAACACAAAGTACTAGGGCGAGTATGCAGACTTTACCCGCCTTAGAGATTTTTTTGCTGACAGCACTGTCTCGTTTATTCACAATCGAAGTCGGCTGTAAATGTCTATTGGGTGTACTATGTCTATTTGGGTTGGCCACTTGTGAATGTTGTCCGCTCGTTTGCAACCTTTCGCTTAAAAAATAGATATTTCCGTATACAAATACATAATACATATGTATATTATGGCAAGCAGTGGTAGCCTAGTGGTTAAGAATTCAGCCTCTCATTCCGGGGGTCCTGGGTTCGAATCCATGGCGCGCACC
>DWME01008425.1:0-11731 GCA_018244795.1 Parelbella ahira ahira
CAGCTCGATATAATTGTAACTCCTTTCCACACTAAATGAATTTGAATAATGCTAATCTATCTACAAAGCCTATAAGAAAATTAATGGTAATTGTTATACTTATATCTAATGTAAGTTAGACACGTAAATTTATATTTACTCTACTGGTGAACAAAAAATATTAGGTTTATTGGAATTCGTTGCGATATTAGTCTTGTGCGAGCAAAAACTCGTATGTTAATGAACATTATACAAGGCATACCATCGGTAATAGGTCTAGAGTACATAAGAGAGATGGTTGAAGCGACAAATTCGTGTTGATCAACTCCTACTGATTGACAGTTAGACTACTGACAACAACACTATGTATAATCGATTGTTTAACTAACACTCTAGATCACGCAAACCTCCATAATGAGTTACCCCTGCCGGTTAGGCGTTAGAAATGGGGAGAGAGCTAGAATACATTTCAACCTGATTGTATATACAATGTTGTTATAATTCTGCTTTTAACATACTCTCAAAGAGTAGTGGTAAATTATCAATAGTTCTGCGTCATTATTATGTACGTGTTTATGTGTGCATGTAGAGAGTGTGTGTAGAGTATTTTTTTTATGATAGGCTTTATTATATGATATGCTAGCGTTTGGCCGCGATCCTGCCTGATGGGTAACGCAGATGCGTCGTGAGATGGAGCATGCATGCTTAGAAAGAGACTACTCACCTTATTATGTAGGATGTTCAAAAACAAATTCTATTTTTAAAAACAAGAACCAATCGAATGCCTTGTGCATGTGAGAGACATCTTTGCATGTCAAATATTAATTTACTGCTGAACTTCTGCGAGGTATTTCGTTCGTTCAATAGGTTACATACATGTAATTCTCAATGTAATTCATTCATTCATTCATTGTAATTCATTCTACAGAATCTGAGAAAAAGGCTTCAGTCTATTTTATTATTGGTCCATTAATTGTTCGCGCGAGAGACCTACGTTGCAGTGTCTAATGTAATTTATATAAAAATAACTTCCTTAGAACGTCCTTGTAATTTTTTTTAAATCAGAACAACACGCGAAGTACTAAGTCTAGAATACATCATGGCGGAAAAAAAGGACCGCGAAAAAGTACCTTCATTTCAACACAATCGATCTGGTATTTCCAAGTTCAAAAATGCTACTGTAACCATATTAATATAATAAATAACAGGACACGCTTTCTATTTGTAACTTTAAATTAATACGGGAATTCAAGTAGTACATTACATTCACTATGGTTTATATTTAAAACGACTATCATATACAACTTATCCTTATCACGTTATCAATTTAGAAGACGTGCGTCAAAACGAATAACCTGCGTCAGAGTTTGCACATTGCCATAACATTATCGGAATGCGGCAATCCGGGATTATGTCAAATTCGATAATCGTTTTTCATTTAATAATTATTGTTATTACACACCTGACTGCCTCGTTGGTCGAGTGGTTGCAAGCGCGACTATTGGATTTTTTAAACTGACGTTCTAGTAGAAATTTCTAATAGTGGCTCGGAATCTGAATCTCAGCCCAGTACGGCTATAGGCTAAGCACCTATTCCATGGTGAAACGCTAAAATAGCTGTTGAAGCATTTGCGTTTATACACCTCTGCCTACCCCTTCTAGGAATACAATATTGATGATATACGCTATATCAATAATAAAAATCGTGAAGTAACAAAATGCTTACGTAAGAACATAAAGTATTGGACGTCAAATCGAACCCTGACTGTGGGGGAACAAATACCTGATTTCTAATTTAATATCCTACCAAATCATAAATCCGTTCTCATTGCCGTCTAAATCCGTTCAGTCTACGTTACAATGCTAGGTAAATATATGTATACTAAACGGATAGATAGACTGACCGTGCTCTGTTTAGTCTGTGCATTGTTTGAACTAGGCTATTTAAGCACTGGTGATCGGGTGATCAAGGTACTGATACTACCGGGCGACGTTGTATATCGACGGATGTAAACTTTTTTTTTTTTGCTTTACAGTTCATAGGCAAAAATTTGCTAATCGCTAGATTGTATTACTTTAGTATACAATCGTTCGGTTTCGTTATGAAAATTCCTACAATATGTTTAAACGATAAAATCACTTTTATTACGCATTATATACGTTATTTAATATTACGTTGTATTTTATGTTTTACATTTATGACATAATAATGGTAAAACGTAAAACGATATCCAGCCGTTATTATATATTATATTTTCACATCAGATCACTTACGGAGTAAGCAGAGAGTGCCGAGTTTGAAACATCTCTATTCATCCAATGCTTCCTAAATACACGCACATACACACACATATATGTATAAATGTACATGTGTGTGCGTATATTAATGCAGATATATTTGTGTCAAATATAAAAAGACTTATGTAAGGCTGTCTACAATACATATCAGTATCAGTGCATAACAACAAAAAACTATTGATAAAACGGAAGTACGTCAAACATTGATACTTCCACCAGACTGCAGAGAAGATGTCATTTTCAAATTTATTAATATCTATTACATGTACATGCATATCTATTACACACACATACATATCTATTACACACATACATATCTATTACGCACACATACTTATCTATTACACACACATACATATCTAATACACACACGTACATATCTATCACACACGTATACAGAGAGAAAGAAATAACTTTCGCACAATAAGTTCATAATGTTGTTGTTAGCGTCAATCTGTTGCTGCCTTAACCCGTATGTGATTGAGATTGCTTTGGAAACAGTATGAAAAATGTATATAACAAATGTTTGAAAGTGTGTCAAGGTGTGATTTATCGGCAATCGAGACCGTATTTCAATTTTCATTAATATCTGAAGCGTATTGCTTGTGCTTGGAGTAATTGTGTGTTCATACCAATTTGATATTAATGCACATTAGATAAGCGCCTGTGGTTCTGTGTGTGATATAATTTGGCAATTAAACAACCCGTTGGCTTAGTAGTTAGTGACCCTGACCGTTGAGCAGAGGCCGCAGGTTCGATTCCCACTAGGAACAAATATTTCTCTAATAAGCCAGACGCGGTCGGATGCAGATTCCCAGACTATACATCTAAAGTGATATACATTTTATGAACCAAAATATACGCGTTAAACTTCTAAAACTGCACTTTTTTATTGACGTTCTGGTAAAAATAAATAATTGTACCCACCTAAACGATACCGTACTTATACATTGTACTGTATTTTTGTTAATATATGTATATTGTATAATATTAATTAATAATTTCGCTAAACAAAAATACAAAGACAAATGTAATAGTTAAATCTTTAGCACGTTGCACATGGGATGTCTAAGCTGCTCTTTCTAAATATTTTTATAGTACATTTCGTTGACTGCGTTTATGGGTAAGTTAATTAGCAAATTCCATATTGTTACTCGTATTTCTGCAATTATATACAATATATTTACACCGTTGTTGCTACGTAACACATGTTTTAATCTGCTGTACAATATTCGAATTTCGGATATGTATGTACGTTAAAGGGATAACAAACAGACAATTAATTAATAGATAAATTATAGAGAATAAAATTGAAATATATAAACATATTGATAATAAAACGGTTACTATATCAATCGAAGTAGTAATTGGTACTACAAAGCGCAAGAACAACCTTCCGTCTCCCAACAAAAAAGGTCTCTTTGCCATGTGGAGTGGAAGAAACGAGGATGTAAAATTGGAATATATTGAAAGAGACGAGAGGTTTTGAAAAGAAAATGGAAAAAGACTTCGTCGACAATTATTTACAATGGGTACTATGAAATTATCAACCCCAGGTCGTGTCTTTATATAATCGTAATGTTAGCATTGGTGCTCGTCATATGGGTGGTATCATCTCATGAATCACATCAGGTATCACATCGTATTCGCAACAACTTCAAACACTAGTGAAACTAATACTGTAACTTCTATCTTCTAAAAATCTTTAAAATATATCCAGTCCCTTGGGCAAGAGTTTAAGATATTTGAGACTCAAAGTAACCTTACTATTTTCGATAGTCTCACTATACATGTTAAAAAAATTTGGGATTCAATAAGGATCTGACAGTTTTTTCCTAACGTGATACCTTTATGACTTAACACTGGGTTAGTACTAGTTCTCTCCACGTAAGGCAAGTAGTGACGATAATAAGATGTCTTCCTTAAATAGCATTAAATATCCCTTAGGCAGTAAACTCAACATTCAGACCGAAACACAAATAATTTTAATGTCAACTGTCAACTAACCCCTTCGAGCGCCCCCCACCCCTAGCCGCCAGTTCCAATGAACCCCGACCTGGGATACAAATCGAACATCCAAGTAGTCCAACTAAGTGACAGCATTACCTGAAACTTTGATGGGGTATAACTCGATACCTTAGTTTCCAATATATGAAAAATTACCATACAATTTATTTATATTTATGTATAATGTAAGAAATTGACACAATTATAATTAATTAACTCAACATAAGCATAATAACACGGCTCAACATGCCACAATGGGTAGACAAAGGACTGTAAGAGTAAAACACTTCTACGAATGTAATTAAGTGACATTTCATGTTCATTTTTCTCAATGCCACTGCAGTCCAAAATTAAAAACTAGGAATAATGTTTATGCTAAGAGTGCATGTATTTTCGTAAATAAGTGAATTAATGATTTCATCAAACGCGGTGTAACCGAAAAATAATTTCATTATGATAAGCGCTGACGCACGCAACTATCACCGCTCGAGGGTCCGCCAGGGTTGCCAGCTTCGGCTACATGCTGACATTAAAATATTATATAACACTTATCGTGCACTATGTAACCGGGGCAACCTTATTTTGGGTAGATTTATTTAGAAATACTACTTGCTTATTCAGGTCAATCGCGCTTTTGAATAGAGCGTGCCAGTGTTCGTTTATAAAACGGGTTTTCTGTTCCAGCTTTTGCACAAACCCGGGTACCCGGTTTTATGATTGAGTACTTGCATTAACAATTATGTTTATTATTTGACTGTGAATATTATAGGAACTTTGATATTCGTAGCCTTTTAGGATTGATTTAACCGGGTTTTTTATTTAATGTTTCGATTCGATTTCAAATTTAGTATCTAATATTATTTTTTTATTTACACCATGTTCGAAATGAATATTTCCTAACAACTTTTAGGTATCTAAAGCAAAAAAAGTTTTCGACATTTTGATTGATAACATCGAGAAATATGACTGACTGTTCTGAAAAATCGTTAGAATTATATTCAGCGTTTGACTTGTTAAAAGATAACATATTACACTTATATCCATACAAAATATCGCGATATAAACATCCCGTTTTAGGGGATATAAATAAATTCTTCATTAAAAAGTCTGTCTGACCGAAAATCGAATGTACTATATAATACTTTGCGCGCGAATCAGAGTGAGGGACTATTGGATTAAATTAGTCGATTAATAAAATTATATATTCCCTCAAAGGCAATTTTTTTCATAAATGACTATTTCAAATGTTAACAAAATCAAAATCTCAGAAGAATCCATTTAATTGAAATATTTCGGCTACCAATGCGTTAACAGTACTAAGAGTCAATAAAAAGGCGAAACCTTTGAAGGTAAAATATTTTAACTGTAGCAAAAGGTTCTGTCAACATCTAAATTGTTCAAAGGAAAACTTCATAAGGAAATTCAGCTAAGAAAATGTTCGACAAACATCTATTACGTTTATATAGCATACATACAACGCTATAAGAATCTGAAATGTTATAAAAAAAATTAAAAAAATTTAGTTGCAAAAAAAAGGTATTTTAGTTTTTGTGCCATAATGTCTTAATAATTGTGATAAAAGTAAAACTAGTGCTTCGGGACGACAAATATCAATTGATAATGTACAATATTCTCAGTTTTGTTGCACTTACAGGAACGATATAGTCGTTTCTTTCGATTAAGCCCTTTTATTAAGTATTTAACAAACAACATATGTATATACGTAACATCACTTCTATAATCCCCTAAAGGGTAGACAGAGAAGGTACGTTATAAGCTTTCACCAAATATACACACACATACACAGTCACAACATAGATGAGTGACTATACATATATAATTACAATTATTTTGGACAACCCTACAGATCACACTAAAACAGCTCGGAGATAGCGGTGTTTGAGCACTAATCGCTTCAAGGCCCGTCGTTAATAGATTATGCGACAACCGTACAATTCGTCCGCAAATTATTAATTAAATACCACGAGCGCACACTATTTACACCCTTGTACTTACATCAAAAACGGTCATAATCGCTTACAAGGTGCAAGAATGTATTAAAACTAATTTTGTTCCAGTGCACACATGCCCAATTGTTGTCTGGGTGTTATTATCATTACATTAACTTAGTAAATATACCGTATTTACATAAAACAAAGCAGATGAAAAGTCCATTGTGGTTATTACACATATATACTTGATAATATATACTTGAACACTGCAGTTAGCTTTCGCCCGCGACTTCGACCGCGTCCGTAATTGAACTTGCCGCATCGATGCTCTGAGTATTGAAGCGACTAATGCACTACGAACGTAGAGCCAATCTTTAAATTCACATAGCCTTAAATCGGATTTGTTGATAGTGATGTAATAAACCAACATTGTGTATATATATATAGGGATTTAGTTTATTTTTTATAATAAATATTTTGGCAATAGGCTCACCACCCATTCCATGGGAAGTAAACGTAATTGATGAAACGTGGGGGTGTACTACACAGCATCTTTAATTCTGTATGTATGGTGAAGTATGTTGCAATAAATACCTAATAGGCCATAATTTAATTTTCGACAAACAGATTCTGTTCTAGACGATATCAATGATTCTGCAGCACCGGAAAAGATATCATTTTGTGAAGCTTTTAATGGGTTGTTTGCATGGATATTATCCAATATATTTAACATCATAACATACGACAGCGTCTTTTCTGATGAACAATTTTGATTCTTATTCTACGGCAACTGGAAAAGTCTTTGGAGTAAAAAAACTCTGAAAATTATGATCACCAATTTTCAAATTCAATATGTATACATTCATCATCATTATCATCATTTATTCATTCTTTCATTATTTTTATCAGCCTATTTCCTCCTGTAAATTAACATAGGCCTCTTATACGTATACAATAAAATTCCTCAACTTACTCTGTGCGGAGTACATGACGGTAGCAGTCAACGTGTTAACCAAGTTCTGAAAGACCTACATAGCTTTCAAATTTCAATTACTTGCATACATACGAGTATCTTAGCTATGCGGAATTCAATTTCATTTCCGAGCTCGCTCGCATGGACGAAAGCAATAACCGCAAATTAAAAAAGAAACTCTACATGACCTCAGGTCAATTGAATTTTAAATGTTTTATTGGAACACCAAGGTTGGTACCAATGACTTGACTGTCCAGTCCACGTCACATCCGTCATCAATATTAAGTACTTACTTACATCTTTAATTTTTTATTACCACTTCAACGATTTTTAGTTCCAACGACAAGCAGAATTGTAGGAATTGGACTGTTAGTGTCAATTTAGATAGTATTTAGTCTGTTAGTGGACTACTAGTTAGTTTTTATTTGTAAAATGACTGAACGAATAGAGCTGTTAATATGTCTTAGTTCAGTTTGTATGTGCCACTACTACCGCAGTTAGTCATTGAAGTTGACAGCCACGGACCCCTTGATACTCCCGAGGATTTAATGACCTTTAGTATCATATTCATGCGCTTATCTCGGTTCATAGGTGCACCATTCAGTCTCTCCCTGTAGACTTTAGATGGATTATTTATGCCAGCGATTGTTGGCTCCTCAATAGATATAACCAGCGTGCTACCATTTCAACTTGTCGAACTTGACTCTCTGCGACAAATTTTGATCTAAACAAGTCCGGTTACAAATTAAAATAAGCCACTTGATCAAAATAAATCCAGTTACAAAAATAAAATAAACTACTCGCCGAGACTATCAATATCGACTGAAATAAACTATTGACAAATTTTAGCCGTTAAAAATATTTTAGGCGACGTGTTGAGCTTTATTAGAATAAAATTCTATTGTTATAGTGAAGATATCAATTGAATGTAGCCAGATGAGAACGAAAATGTCAACGAATGTAGAACGAATGTACTTATTTTTTCTTTAAACACCTATGCGATATTGTTCTATTCGATTAAATGTCGTAAATTGGAATCTAACCTAAAAATTAAATCACATAAGTATATGTCTTTATCTATCAAGTGTTATGTAACCAGTTTATCAATTTATCTTCCAATTTGTACAATTGAGTTCTCTGTACTAAGTATTTTGAAGTGTTCTGAACATCACGCCTGTAATCCCTGAAGGAGTAGGCAGAGGAGTGTAGTACACTCCCACGATCTGCCAGTTACGTTTAAGTCCTATGTAATAGGTAGTGAGTTCATTGAAGTACTCTTGTTTTTAATTTCTTAGTTCAGAATTGTGAAATGGTTAACATTTTCTGCGATAAATAAATTATGCTTATGATTCGATTAAAGGTCGGATTAATCCTGAGCCCTCAGGGGGTTTTCATAAATGTAACGGCGATTGCTCAGCGGTTGCTAGTGGAAATTCATAACTTCTCTGGGCATTACCTAAATAGAGAGTAACTCGAAAGAAAAGCAAATCCAACCCGATCATTCCAAAAATATGATGTGCAATTCGTTTTAACAATTTTTTAAATTGATTTATTATATAATGTTGCAATTTTTCCACCTTCTTTGTCTATGATCAGACATGTCCGTTTTTGCAGTTTTAATGGCCTTTATTATTTTATAGACCTACATTTGCACAGTGGCGAGCACGTCTATACCCTGACGTCATCATAGAAAGCCTCAATTCATATTCCTATAAGTTGAATACCGCAGAATGTATTGCATTCAACTTAATTAAATACCTTTCTCGGAGTGTGATGACCTATATTAACGTTGGTTATGATTCATTGGGAATAATATTATAATTGAAGCTTTCAATATTGTACTATAGATACTTACCTTATTTGAAAATATAATTTATATTATAACTAAAGAACCTTTAATTTGTTACAGGTAATCGAGCACGGAATCAGACAAAATATTGTCTAAATACCTAGCAAGTGTAATACACGTTTAGTGTTTTTTTTTTTGTTTCAGTTATATCTCAATTTACGCTTACTATAAAACAATCTAAAAAAAATATTGTAATATAGAAATACTCCAAAGGAAAACCAGCATTTAATGTAGATAAATTTACTATATTTTCCACCTCGCGCTAATAGATGGCGTTGTATCTAATTAGTACTGTAAATTAGTAAATCGATAATATGGAATGTCCGTATAAAATCTACCCTAAATTCATATGACTTCAAAATTTATTGTAAAATGTAAATTTAAATCTATATATAAAAAGAGAACTAAGGTATTGCCAAATTGGTAGTTTTTTTTTTAATTTTACTAATAACACAACTAAAACTTTACATACATTAGACATTTTCAATGAGAGTATTGGAAAAATATAAGCCTATTCTCTGTATAAAATGACAGTAGTCACGCTACAAGCTGTTAAACCCATTCAACTGAAACAATTGACGTGTCAGTAGATCGCATGCGCTGTGCACTTTACGTTTACCGTACTAAATATAAAAGTGGTAACAGCGCTCCTCGGCTCAAGACATTACATTTCTTTTAAAATCGATCGGCTAATACAAGCGCAAGGCTTGTCATTCACTGACGTACCGACGGTCCGTCTGACGCATGCGCGTCTGGTCATCGTCTATTCCGCACAGATATAGATGACTGTTAGCTTATACGTATTTTCGAAGTCCGCGGAGATCTTTTCAACACGGCTGCCTTACTTTATCGCCAGAATTCACGTACGAATGGTTATCTCATTTTGTCGCAACGTGATATAGATAACGTAGATGTTAGTAAAATATTTTGCCAATTAAGTGATAGCGAAATTGCTCTAGTGTTTTATTATATAAATGAAGAGTAAACTGCGACAGAAGCATGCCGTAGAGTTAAGCCGATTGTCGTCGAGTGCGCGGCGTGTCGACGGACGGTTTCGTTTCGTGCGTCTTGCGACTCGTGTGACGGCGGCCTCGTGCCAGTCAGTAAAGCGGACTCGGACCGCGCGGACGCGCGGCGCGTCGGTGCTTGTAGTTTTTTAGTTTGACAGTTGGCGCGTTTTTCGTTTCGGTTCAACTAGATATTTTTGTGGAAAGCATAGATTTTAAGTTAGTGCAGTCTGTGTATTTTCTGTTTACTTCTAGTGTGCGACTAGTCAGTTGTGAATACTTCATTGCCGGCTGTGAATTGAGTGATTGCACGCCCTGTGTACTCTCACCGTGTTTTAGTGCAGGATTTAGTGATTTTTCTCTCTTGGGAAACGTCGAGTGCTCGTGTCGTACGCTGCCGGGAACGACCAAGGTAGGTTCCAGTTAAATTTACAATATTTTTTGTATTAGGTCGATTTTAAGTGCGAGCATAACGGGGGTAAAGTGTTATTTGGAACACATAATTTCTCTCGGGCCCGGTTAAAACGCGTTCCAAATATAGCGAGTCGAGTTTCTGCATCGGAATGTACGATTAGGAGCGCGTTAGAGGTAGTTGTAGGTCTCATTGAAAGTTATATAAATATAGTTTTTAATGAGTTTGCTTGTTGAAAATCACGTTTTTCCTTGGTGGCCGGGCGGTCGAGACGAAACAGACAGCTGTGAGCACGTAACGGGTATAAATAAATACTCAGGCATTATCGGCCGCTAGACAAACCGTCTTTGCTGTGGACAAGGCGATATTATTAGTGCATATTATACAATATTTGCAACATCGGTTAGGTTATGTATATTAAATGAGACTTAACACATCAATCGAACAGTATGTTCTAAACAATTTGTACGGAAGGACGTCCGTATGAATTTTGTGAATAACGATTGGAATGGGATGTTTCATGCGCTCAAAATTAAACTCTGCACAGTTGCATTTGAGCTCAAAGTTCATTGTGCAATACTGACAGGTGATTAAAATGTCGCCGTACGAAAACCGTGAGAATTATGTAAAATACCTTCCTTTGTAAATATATTGTATTGTAGCCACGATATTTTTTAACCTCGTAATCATTAATTTTTTTTGGTTACCAAATTTTACTCAATAAATAGAAAAGTCAGCTTGTGTAAGATTTCTGTAAGAAAATACTTGTTAGTACTTGAAAATATTTGCCAGTTAAAAGTGAGAAAAATATGTGTTTTATTGAATTGCTGAGTTACACCAACAGCTGTCAATCACAGCTTGATTAACGTGAATTTTCGTATCACTTCAATTGGGTTGTCTTAGGAACAATAGATGTAAAAAGAACATTTCAAGGTCAGTAAATGACCATGATTTTTAGGGTGTGTCTACAGAACTTGTGATCATAGTCCATCTAAAATCTGTATGGCAATGTGTCAATTTGCTTAAAATAAATTGAAGTTATATGTTTAATATGGCAGCATGGATTAATACATTTTTCTAAAAGAACTGAATTAATCTTTCAGATAGTAATACATCTGGCCATTTGCCAAATGTAAAATGGATGTCAGCTTTGCCATCACAATTAACTATTTATTGTATAATAATAATAATAATCAACCCATTTGTCATTCCACTGTTGGAATATGGGTCTCCTCTCATATTGAGAGGGTCAAG
>DWME01008426.1:0-11729 GCA_018244795.1 Parelbella ahira ahira
TCTAAGTCGTGATTGCATGATAACAATAAAGAAGCGTTTAATACGTAAATCATGTTTGAAATATGAAATGGAGTGCTAAGTGGAACGTACCCGGGTGGGCGGTGCGGCGGCGGGCGCGAAGGAGCGATCGAGGTAAGGGTACTGGCTACGTAATTAGATTTTCAAAGTCCGAATACACTGCTCGTACTTGTCTTCATAATAATGTTGGTGGACTGTCCAATCTTGGTCCTTGGCATTAGCGTAAATTAAAATTTACTTTAAAATATTGCAAGACAGAAACTTATAATGTCTTGAGACATCCATGCAAGGCAGTCTGATCTGATAGTAAACCTAAGTAGAACCTTTTCAAACAGATGTTTGTTCTGGGTGGGAATCAAATGTACAACCCTCTCAGGGTCACAAAGTATTGCACTAATGGTCCTGTCAAATTAATAAGAAAAGCACCTTTTATATTTAACCAACAAATTTTAGATATCTGATGTCGTTTGGAAATTCTTCTTATATGTATGTATATCTAACATATTGAAATATTACACTAGTTGCCGGTTAAAATATAAAAAAATGTATTCAGAACCCTATGCGGCAATGTCTGTTGTATCTTTGCTGCGTAAAACTCAAGAATATCTTTGGTTTCGATTGTACGTTATTTAGTTTACCCATCTCATGTAGGTACATACATATGTACATATATCGACCGGCGAGAGCTCATGAGGAAGAACATCGAATATGTAAGTCAAAATATTGGGCTATGCAAAAATGTTGTAACCTCAGACGCAAAGCTCAAAATTCAGTCCCAAATATCAATAATCGCATACGTAATTTAAACCACCCAAGTATCAAGACTGCTAAAACCCCACTCAACATCGAGGTATCGGATATTTAGTTTGCTTTGGGACGGGCGCGCGGGGCGCGGCGGCTAAGTCCAACTATAAATTAGGAAGGGTACGGTTTCATTAATCACCCATACGCCGTTATTATTAATTAACCCCCTCTGGAACTATCGCTCGCATTACGTATCGACCGGTGAATGCCAATGTCAACTTCTTGATTTCAAAGCTCGTGAAAAAACATATTAACCTCGTATTATCTTTCATAACACTGGCCAAAAACTGTCATTGTTCGTACCAGGAAATCTATCCTTTTTTTAACAGACACATTACACTTTTATAAACAATATATTAGCAGTGTTTATGGTAAAATTCGGAAATCAGATGTAGTGTTAATTTCTATTCCGATTTACCAGTAGATAAAATGACACTGATAGGATAAGCAAGGTCTGAAATCCGATAAACAACAGTAAAACATGAGGCTTTTTAAATTGGCTTTTGGTAATTACGTCTCCATGTCAGTTCGATTCTCAGTCAAAGCAAATATCCATATAACAAACATTAATTTTTAAATTGAGGTATATCTACATTATTTCTAAACGCGGTTAACAAGAATAATGTTCGTTCGTCACTCGAATAAAAAGAAATTCGAAATTCAAATTCCTAATAAGACCAACACAAAACTCGTATCATATTACAATATCACGGCTTCGTTCTTTATTCGAACAAGAAGAAATTCGAAGATCGAAATTCGAATTTCGAAATAAAACCAATCAATATACTCATATTATAATACAATATAACGACTCTACTAATTATAATAATTATATCCGCTTCCTAAGAGCTCACGGTTGCATCTATGCTATGGTTATCCTACACACTGAATGCACGATAGTCGATACAACAGCGGCAGGTCTACTGACCCACTGAAGGGGGATCATTTCACCCTTACAAGCACGTTTCGTACTAACATATGTATGCATATTTGATACCATCAATAAATATTACCTACTGTTAGATATTACAAACGAAATCGTAAGATTTGGATAAAACGTTACTATTATATCGTTACGCGAGATCTCTTGAAGGGTAAGCAGAGAGCGGTGGAAAAACTTGATTGCTTGGAGCTTGATTCTTGAAGAAATCTATGCCGCCCTCATTTCCATCTTAAAAGGCACTTATAAGATAATATAAAAGCACCACAATTAAATACAATAACGTCTTAGAACAACTTCTACAATGTGGCTAAAAGCAGTCAATATTGTATTAAGAATGTTACTGACGTATTCAAAATTCATTCCAACGCTTCGCTACCCGAAAATATCACCTATTTGGTACGCATTGGCGATAATAAGACACTGCTGATCAGTCAACTGCTGGAGATAGACCTCCCCCAATGAGCGCCATCGCGCCCTGTCTTTATGTGTGTTTACTTGTAATTATAATTTACATGGGATTTAACCTAACTATTATTATTAACATAACTAATTGAGTTCAGGTTAAAACAAAATTAAATTTTGTAGCCTAAATATCAATTAGGTACGTTGGTTGGCTTAATTGCTAACTTGCAAGTGAACTACATGAACTGGTATTAAACCATAGAGTTAAATAAAAAAGCTTCCTGATTTTTGAGAATCGTAGACTAAAACCATTTTTTCGATGCCTTCTAAACACATCTTGTTTCGAGAACATTCCAAACAAGCTATTAAATTAAAAAAAAAAAAAAAACTATTACATATATAATTATATAGTTACGACTATCACATAATTTTTTTTACGTACATTTATAGTCCTTACTAAATCTAGAGTAAACCAAAGAGGTGTCAAAGAATATTTTTTATAATAAATTTGAGAGTCATTTCTATATCATATTAAATCTATGTTACTGTAAACAATAGTTCTGTGAAACAGCTATTAGCGACCATTAAATTATAATGAGAACAAGGCTAAAAGTAATGTATTTATGTAAATGACTACAACCGCACACTCTATACTAAAGGACGTGATAGATTTATATGCGAACAGTCGACGAATGTCGTGTTTCCATGCTACGATACGTCACGTCAAAATTCTTAAGATCGTTACAGACGGAGCTATAACATACATTATAACAAGGCTTTTGATGATATATTTCAACGTATTCTCTATAAAAACTCGCGACTGACCACATACGTAGCTACGTATGTGATCTGCTATAGCTGTGTGTGGCTAAAACTATAGAATATCTCTTTATAATGTTATCAAAATAAACGTATAAGAAAAACCAATATTTAAAAAAAACTTCATCTAAAATGCTCTGGTGAGGCATGGTTCCCAAAACACTGACACCATTGCCCAGCTGAATTATAAGGCTGAGCCTGTTTTTCTTCTGTTAATACAAGATGTAAAGACAGCAGACATAACTGAGTCATTAAGAAGGCGACCCTTTCGAATCTAGGTACGCCTCTGTTTGTTTAAAAAAATATTTGCTAAATATAAAATTAAATATCACTTGCTATAAAGTTTAAGGAAAACACCTTTCTCAGTTTTCAGATAATCTCTTTTTCTCTTTAAGATGATCTCTCAGATAGGTTTTTCTGAGGTGTTGTTAAGTCTACCAGCATGCACTGGGCCGGCGAAGCAAACAATGACATTAACTATTTTCGTTATAAGAGGAAACTCTTACCCGTGTTCGTGCAAGAATGTCGACGATGATAATATCTATGAGCATTTTTATATATCTTTCTATTAAAGGAATTGATTTTAGTTTACTTACTCAATATCTATATTCGGATAATTATACTAGCAACTACAATAAAAAGCAGGTTACATAGAAACGTATATTTAATACTACACGCACTTTCAAATAAACATTCAAAGAAAACATAATAAACGTAACATAACGCCTATAATCACCGAAGGGGTAGACAGAGGAGTGTAATACACTACCACGTTAATCCCAAGAAAGCAATTTTAAACAAGCCTACTAAAATGGAAACGAATGCCAAATGAAACAGTTCTCCAAAACACGTCCAAGCAATGACAATGGAAACAATTTTAATGAGATATACACTTCCGTAATTAGATACGCGTGAAATTAATATCGTAAAGAACAAACTTCAGTGTTGCTAGATACACAGTGTAATAATTGTTAAGTAATTTTATTCGGCTCGTAAACACCGATGTTCACGAAATTACGACGATGATATTGTTATTAGTATATGTTAACGAGTAAATTATTAATTGTTTTTGTAAATTAAAAATGTTCGAGATTAGATCTCCCGTATCTTATTAACGGTGCGTATGTAAAATGTTTAATAAGATTTAGGAGGATGTAGCTTTGATGTGTTTTAAGACTAGGTTTTTGCCGCGATTTCGTTCGCCATTTTTTTATTTAAGCTTTTTTTATTTACGCATTGTATTACGGTATCGTTTTTTGTATATTAAATATGAGATAAACAAGGAAAATTCAAATGGTATGCGTTTTATTTATCGATATTTTTATATCATCGCAACAGTTCCGTCAAGGGATAAACGTAGAGCACCGAATGCCACCTTACTGGCCTGCCACACTTCTCGTTTTTTATATAAAAATGTATTAACAAAATCTCTAATTTGTATATTTAAATTTCAATAAATTATAAACTGGCCACGACTGGACGCGACAGCGCTCTTTGGGGGAGGCCTATGTCCAGCAGTGGACTCATTGTGAGACAGGCTGATGACGATGACATTGTGGGACAACAATTCCCAATCAGTTAAATTACGACGTTTTTCTTTTGTCTAAATGTCTATGTATTTCTGGAACCTCACGATTTTTTTACTTACGTCGAACTATAGAACACCTTCAAGACAAATTAACCTTGAACCATAAAATTAACTGTCTGATTCTGACATGCATTCAGTATGCATTTTTATTTTGATGTCGAATTTGAAACTAATATACATACATCTTAATATTTTGTAATACGTTCATGCATTTAGTGAACTTTGAAGTCACGTAGGAAGCAAATCATTGCTTTCATCGGTTGTACTCAAAACTCCTATGTATGAGACCAGTAGACCGGCAGAAATATCTGAGGGAAAAACTTTAACACACTTTTTTGCGGTGTTAATCGTTCCAGCAGATAATTCTTTCATATTTCTTTCATATTTCAGCATATAATAGTACTTCTATGATGAGATTGATGTAAAAGAAGCACGCTCACTGCTGTAAGTGACATACCTTGACATTACAATAATAATAATAATAGTAATAATAAAGTAACTGTATAGTATCAACGATGGTAAGTGGTGAGAAATTTGCAAATCAGTGGGACTATAACGCATTGCTATCGAGTAGCGAACAATGTAAGTTAACAATGAAAGCGAAAGCACAAATATTGTCGACACCCACGCGTTCGCTTGTAAGCTTCTGTGTGTAATAACGGCTAGATAAAATGTACATTTCGTTGATAATTGTAATGTAATATTGCTATCGCTACCGTTAAATAGTCGTTGTTACTATATTGTCATGACAAGCCCCTTCCGAGTTAGGCAGACAGCACCGAGTGTCGAATATCTCTATATAATTCGTAGAAGTTGCAGGATATAGCTTAACCCAATTTTTATATGAAGATAATAGCAAGACAGTGATCGCTTAGTGGTTTCAAATTCAGCCTCTCACTCCTAAGGACCTGGATTTAAATCCATGACGCGCACCTCTTTATAAAAAATTACAATTTAAGATTAAATATCGATGAAGGAAAACATCGCGAAAAAACACAAGAGTTCAAAAAATCATTTTCCCTCGGGCTTATGAAGTCTGGCAACAAGCACTTGACTAGCCATAATGCATAACAATTCTCATTTCGGAATGCTTAGGTCCAGCAGTGTACTGTAACGAGTTGACGATAATTTCTTGTTATTTACGTGCAGAAAATATAGCTATCGTAACAGTACAAATACGTCGTATAACTTAGAAGCTATTGTTCTGAATTTGACGATGGGTGCATCATGCATGGTGTTGCTACAGAGTAATGTTTGTTGTACTTGTGCTTAAACTACTCTGTGGAGTAACGAATGTAGTGTAGTGTAGGGGACAGAACGTAACATCACACCTGTACACCTGATAGTCAGAGGAGTGCAGTACATTCCTATGTTCCACCAGTTACGATTACGTCTCACCATGGAATAGTTGTGAGTCTATTGCCATATACCGGGCACCGATCCGGACTCCGGGCCACTACTAAAAGTTTCATCTAAAAAACTAAGTTAGAAAAAATCAATTGTATTCGACCCGGGAGTAGAACCTAGGACCTCACGACCTGTAGTCACGCTTGCAACCACCCGACCAACGTCAACGTGGCAGTCAAGTGGACAGAGAACTCAGATACAACGTATTAAATAAAGCCGTCAAATGTATACATATAGACGCGTCAAGAGGACCCTGGGCAGGAACTTAGCGATGTTTAAGATTGAATTTTAAATGATTTTGCTTTTCGTGAATCTACAGAAGATGTCTTTTATATTATTGTATTGGATCATTAGCAGGGTTCATTAAAAGGACGAATTGATATGATTACTAACAGAATCGATTAATAGGATTAATTGATACGATTATTAACAAGATTGTTTGATATGATTACTATTAGAATAGATTGATAAAATCATAAATTTATAATTCAATATAAAGCGTGAAACACACCAAATGTCAACGCCGCTAGTTTTTTACTATTTACTTATTATTCCAATTATTTTGGATAAATAAAATAAGATTGCGGGTAAAATATCAAATACTCTATTTCAATTTAAAACCAAATCAATTAATAAGAACATTTAGCACCCCTTGAAAGTCTTAAGCGGTTGCGAATGAGAAGTGAGTTCAAGTACCTAAATTGCGAGCAAAATTAAGAGAAAACGTCAAGTCTGTGATGATAGAGATCAGGCTATCAGTAATCTATGAATACCCAGTAAGGGACCTGGTGAGAAGATAAAATAATAATATCAATTCAATTTTGATTCATAGGGATGAATGGAGGAATAATAATAAAAACTGAAGTTATGGTCTTATGGTCATTAGTACCTACATTAATCAATCTCTTCTTCCAAAATCCGATTGCCTACTAACCCAGATACACCACTCAACTCACTAATGCCACCTCCTTACATTCTACATCCATATATTCTACATTCTTCAGGTCTAGTAACATGCACATGGCAGTATTGTGTAACTATACACTTTTTTAAGTGTAGATATTTCTTAATGTAACATATTTTTATTCAAAATATTAATTACAGAAAAAATATAGCTGAAACATTTTTGTGACGACTGCACAAAAAAATATTGATTTATTTTTCATATCCAATCAAATTCCCCTATAGTGTAACCATAGACAAATTAGGTTATGGCAACACTGTGAAAACTTATGATACGACTAATCCACAAGACGCATGTTCCATTCCAATATGAACGCAAGAAAACAATTAACAGCTAAGCTTACGTGTACCAGCAAGGGGATGCAGTTGAGCGGACGTATAGTATAGCTTGCTAGCTATCCGTTGACTGACCCCACCCTTATAAATAATAGTGGTAAGGCTCCCATCCACCCTCCACCCCTTAAGGGTAACAGCTACCCGCCGGATCTCATTTCCAAATTGCATTTCGAATACCGAATCTCGACTTTACAACTGGTCTTTGTTGTACCGAAATATGCTCTGTGTGCAACGCTTTAAAGTCTAGTTTATATTGATGTTATAAGATCAAATTTTAGTGTTGGCCGGGAAGGTCATAACCTAAGAAGGGGCCACCTTCTACCCAAGCCTGTACAAGCACTAACTCGTATAATGAGATATGATAATAAACGCTCCAGTTGAATATTGATGTTGAGAAGTTAGGGATGCACTCAGCATGTTTACGATCGACGACGGCATCGCTAATTATAAATAGCGAATTAAATTGCATTTTAAATTAACAAGATTTGTTCAGTTAAGCTTCAACATTGCCAGCTTTTTCTACATTCGTCCATCTGCCTACATACATGCTGATTTCGAAGACTTCAGATTTACCCATCAGCGAGTATCTCACCTGTTTGGTCACAAAAATATTTAATTTCTCAAATTACGTATCTTACTGATGTTGTCAGTACTTTTTGACATTAATTACTGCTTACACACATGTCGGTTTTGGAAGCTTCTGACTTCCTCAGTCATTTTCTGACCGATTTGGGCAATATAGGTAAGTTTTGTTCCCCCACAGTTGGTACTTATTGTTTAAAATACCTTCTTCTCGACTATACACTGAAAAAAGTAAATTCGTCTCAAGTAAGTTAGTTAGCTGTTTGAAATTTGAATTTCGAACATTTCGAAAGTCAATCACCGTGCGACAGAGATAGACTTATGCGTAAATAAACGCAGAAGAGAAACATTAGATTCGGGAGCGAACATACATCAATAAGATTAATTGGTTGTGAAGCACAAAGTAAATTTTTCTTTTAATTATGATTGATCAGTGATTAAACGACGTATTATATTTTATTTGGAATTATTTGTATCGTTGATAGGATAGGAAGGCTTTAGACGTGTTATGTTTAATAAAAAAATCATTAATATGGTAGTGAAAGACTTGTTGGAGAAAGGTCAGAATGCGTAATTCGCAGACTTAAGGACTAGGTATACCTATTGACTGAATTATATCTAAATTATTTAAAAAAGAGGTTTATTTAACAATACCGATATTGACAAATTTAATCATATCGGCGTATCCTACGTTTCAATCATAATATCGTTCTCAGACCTCACATTACAAATTCGAATGTCTATGTCTGAATCAAATGTATGTGTGTGAATATGTATGTGTGAATAGAATCCCTGAATCAGCAATGACGGGTCACAACTATTGACAGATATAGGGTAGGCAGTAGCTTCCGACCAATCTCTAGTCGTTCCGCGGACTGATTCACTTTGGCATAGCTCTTATAATATAATACAATACTTCAAATATTATGAGCAAAATGAGCTCAATAGGAAAATTTATATGGAAATTTATTGTTTACCTGATAAATAGAACAAGTAACTGACGGCCTGAACATAATTAAAATCGTCTTCAACCTGACCCAGCTGCAAGAGGAGCCGTGCCCGGTGGATCGCAGACGGGCTGGCCGCCTGACGTCACAGAATAAGTGTATCCAGATGAATCACCCGCTGGCATTACTTCCGCACAATTATCGGCCGCGCCTCGGCATTATACCAATTAATGGTTATATTCGCTGCAACAGAAGCGGGAAAAACTACAGATAAAAATCGCCTTTTTTCTGTCTACCGGCAATTAATTAGCGCATTTGGGTGTTACAAGTGGTAACTACGTTGATAATTCTAGAACATTCTCGAAATGCTTAGAATTTATAAGCGCTTTCATGATGTTTTTATCAGTATCTAAATTGGTATGAATTTTCTTGTAGTTAAAGGCTAAATATACGAGTACGCTTCGTCCAAATTTAATAGCCAACATAGAATTAATTCAACCGCAAAAACAAAAAGTATATACTCACGCCTTTAATCCCCGAAAGGATACACAGAGAGAAGTGTAGAACACTCTTACAAATACAAAAATTTCCAAAACTTATCGTGCGCTGTATGCGACATTTCCTAAGTTAGATAGCATATATAGTACCTATAGGTATATATGCGTATCTTCACGCCAGGTACCTTAAGAAGTATTTAAAGAGCACGGAGTGCCAGATATGTCTATTCTTGCAGACCTGCTGAGCTTCATCCAAGTATGTAACATATGTAGTGCATAGGAAATTTACTTATTTTTTTTCATAGGTTTATTCTGAATATGTATTCCATCTTAAGTCGTTACATATGTAGACACCTAAGAACTTAATTACTTCGGTTTCTTTCACATTTTGGCCTTTATAGTTAGTGTTTAGAGCGATAAGCTAAAAAGCCCTAATCATTTTGGCTAATATATGAGTATCTACCGCACCCCTCCAATAGGACACCCAGTACAACAACCACTTAGCAGGAAAAACTGTACTCTTGGCCTAATATTATGCCTGCATAATGGCCGTATATTGAGAATGTGTTGAGCATTTTGAATACCGTGCCAATTTTCTTTTCCTCAAATAAGGTCCCTCTTGTTCATGTTGTCTCGAAAGATATATATTTCTTCTATCGATAAGACCACCTACTCTTCTAGTCCACCTTTCTCTCTTTTTTATTATTTATATTCTTTCATATGGTACGCAATTAAGTATATTTGTATTTAAGCGTCAAAGTCAAATTCCTGACGTAGAGTTTTATGCTATTAATATTATGACAAACAATTCTCAAGTAGGGCACGTAGAAGTCATATTTGCCTGCCCCTGTTCCTAACAGTTGCGTTCTTCGTACATCGCTTAAGGGAAGGAAATAACGAGGGACAAATGTAAACAGGCCTTTTTAACTTCCGTGTGTTTTTTTTATTTCACTATCAGCTACTTCACGAGTAACAATTAACATTAGATATAATCCTGATAGATTAACATAAGATATAATCCTGAATAAATCGCAATAATATCTTGAATATTATACACCGAATATGTTAAAATCGATTGAGTTATGTTATTAAGTACTCTATTAAGTTCTCTTATGTACTCTGTCAATGTCATATATCTACGTATGTGTAATGTGAAATGACGTTTTTTTGAAATAAACGAAGTCTCTCAAAAATCTTACTCCATTTAATGAATGCCAAGTATAGATGTGATCATTTATCTATAGTTATAAAATCTATGATTCGTTAATTATGTTACAAATAAATCGTGATTTATCATTGATCTGGTGATTTAATTTGATTGTGATGATGATCATGGATGTGGAAAAGTTCCGTAGCAAATAGAGAATATCTTTACCGTTAGTATCATTGAAACCGTCACAAACATAAGGACAGAAACAATCGAAATAAGAGATGGTAAATTTCTAATTCAGATCTTAACACACCGGGCATCGTACTTCTCTACGTCTGTAAACTCTCTCGAGTTTCTCTCAAAAGTACATCAGCATAATGCCTAGTATGTTGAATGAATCGTCAGTTACACTTTATTGGAAACATATTCTCTGAATCTTCCCGTTTATCTTTGCAATCACTGAAGAAGATGTTTCTTATAAAATCGTTTCTCCTTTATATTTTTTTTTTTATTTTTTTTATCTTCATAATGTCCAAGATGTGAGCTACGGCATAGAGATAGCTACAGGACAAAACTCTTAGAAACCCAGTGTACTACACTCCTCGCTAACCTCTTCCAGAATTACTGGCGTAAAACGAATCATTTTTACATTCTATAAAATCTTAATATGGGTTGAGTTTTATCTTGAAATCTGTCGTATCCTATAATCAAAACAATGGTGTTGGTTATTATACAATTAATACTTTTACGGCGTCTCCTAAATACGGCGCTGACATGGTCTCGCGTCAATTCAGCCACAATTCCCAACGCCAGTTAACATGACACTTGTTCCTAAAGCCATAAGGCTTAAAATGTTTTGTTCGCGCGCCGTCGTGAAATGCAAATTTAATTTTATAATGGATATATCGCACTCGCGTCATTAACTCTATGTAGAGATACGATTACACATCAGATCTCAAGGTTTGCACTCGCACGCCAAGTGTTAAGCTGATCATTATGCGTCTGGGTACAAGGATCATTAATTTTCCAGTTTATTAATATTTAATAAGAACATATAAATATGTATTATATAATTATATGTGTATCAGTATTTTGATTAAGGTTTAAGGATACGATGATAACTCGGTAAGAGAAATCTGTCTGGCGCGTAACATGGAACGTTTTATTGCATTTATATTAGTGTTAAAAGTCTTAAAATGGCTTAGCGTATGAAGAAAGAGAGTGATAAATGTAGAAGAAGTAAGTCACATGTGTAAGGATACAGATATTTGGC
>DWME01008427.1:0-11729 GCA_018244795.1 Parelbella ahira ahira
GTCTTGAATTTATTTCAAACCATATATTATAAATGTATGTATGTAGATGTATTGTTTAGTTCGCCAGCGACACCACAACAGCAACACCTTTCACCGTTGCGCGGTGACGTGCGAGTAGGGCTCAGAATGAGGAAGGTTAACGCCCAAGTGCGCCACCGTGACCACGAAGGGTAGGCACGCTATACCTAAATCACATAATTAATTTTAATTGCATTGTTCAGTGACTTGGATAATACACCTACAAGATTGTCAAGCCACACATTAATGTAAATATGTAACATCCTACTTCAATCCCGAATGAATTACGACACACCGCTGAACTTGTTATAAACTTTATGTCGCGAGAGTCCTGAGGGATCCAAGAGTTGAGGAGGTTTTCAAATTTTTAGTCTCCATAGATGAGGTGATGTTCTAATAAGCTGTACCTGAAAAATAACAAATTAAAAATTAAAACTTGCGCACCGTGGCGCCCGCCGCGGTGTGCGGGAAGACAGCTTTTAATTTAAACTTTTGGAAAATATTTTGTTAACATGCTTTATTAAGTACATTACATTTTACTTGTCTACAATGTCTACGTTCAACATAACTCCCAAATATATAAAAACACAGTCGACGTAGAAAAATTTCACACTAAGTATATATAAAAAAATTTGGGAGCAAGAGATTATTATTACATACAAATATAAAGTAACATCACGCCTGTAATCCCCGAAAGGGTAAGCAGAGTAGTGAAGTACACTCCTCCGTTGCACCAGTCACGTTTATCTTCCACGTGGAACAGGTGCGTGGGCGTATTGCCATACAGTACAAGATTTCTGCAAAAAATCTAAATTAGAAAAATCTCTTAGTACCCGACCGGAAATCGAATCCAGAAAGGAGTACTTTGCCAGCAGTCGCGCTAAACAACCGTCCAACCAAGGAACCAATCAAATTAATATCTTACGACAGAAGAAATATATCATATAATAACAGTGATGCTGTTGTGGTATTTGAACGTTAAACAAAGGATGTGCATTTCTAAAATTATATTTAAATTTCTATAACGATGAAGGATGACTTCTCTCCACGACGTGTAAAGTCTGCAAACCGCTATTGGCCAACGTGGCAGACTTTGGCCTTAACCCTTCCCAATACGAGATTTTTTTTCCCACTACTCAAGTGCAATAGTGAAACGAAAAAAGGACAGATGTTGATCCGAAATTTATCGGCGATAGAGATGAACGCGATGTCATAAAATGAAATAACAAATTTCCTCATGTAACGAGTGGTTCGGTATCCCCACCCGCTGCTGTCCTCTAGGCGGAAAGATTCACATTAATATGCACAACCGAATCGTGCGCCGTTTAATTATTAATTATAAACACACAACAGCAATCATTACGTTATTAATGAATCTAATAAATCTAATCAAAGTTTAAAGAACGATAATAGGTCAAGAATTGAAAGGAATATTCATAATTTAAAACAATACTATTTGATTCTACACAAACATAAGCGAGATTTTAATCATTTCCGATTGATTACTCACAAAAATAAAAATCGTTAGTTGAAATGTCATCTGTACCAAAGCACGCCGGATCAAGCTCCGCTCATTGGTGGTCCGTGCGATCAAATGTATACCTAACATTACTACTACTCATACTGTAGGAGCCGAGTCCACAAAACGCACACACATGTAATAGCAAAATGTCGTTAAGCGATACCGCCATTCCTCGGACAAGCCGTCACTAGCACGAAACCGAACAACGATTTATTACATTAAAGTCGGGAGATGTAATGACGCGCGAATGAATTTTTCATGTTCCGCCCGAACGGAGTCCCGACGGCATCTGGACTAATTCGGAGCAACTGACGCTTTAAGTATCCCCCTACTCGCCGCTAGATGGAGTTGCGAGTTTACGGACCTCGATGTTAGATGGCGTCGAATTCGCCGCTGTAAGATGAAAGTATATTTGTTAGGAATAAAGGTTATTTGTATTTTATTATTAAATGTTGCCTTATTACGATTGTTCGGTAACAGTAAACAAATGAACGTTTCGTGTTACGAATGATTGCTTATTGCATATGCTTCTACAGGATGCTGTTCTTATTATAGTTCATATTATAAAAATAAGGCAGCTATCTTATGGGGTAAACAAGGAGCTCCGAGTGACAAATATCTCTGCCATTTCAGACCTAGCTGCTTCTTCTACATTTATGCCACTCTCTCCATAAGAGCTTTTCCGTTTTTATTTACACTCTTTCGATTTTGAATCTCTATTGTCCCATAATAACGTTTTTAACACTTTAATATATAGTCGTCTTTGACCTAATAAGGAATATCGAATAGCCCTACCCTAGTGTGGCCGTGGACGACGCCAATGGGGATACCCGGGACGAGATCTCATACATTTTAAATGATAATTTCGCTATCACATTCATTCTTGTGTATTTCGAAAACGGGATACGGGGCGTTTTGGGCACCCAGTCGTGTAATCTAGTTTAATGTTTGAGAGCACGACCAAGTGCAAACAGTGCTTAGTTAGCGGCACGAGATAACACGGAAGTTTGTGGTGCAGTTTTCATCTGGGAAATCCTAATAGGTTTTTAGTGCTAAAATCCATTTCATCTGCTCTGCTTGTTCTTGTTTCCATTTAGGTGACAATTTCACTTTATTTTCACGCTCAGGACTATAGAAGAGTAGTTAGTTCCATATGTGTTGTCAGAATCTTTAAATCTCGTCCACAAAATTCTTGTCTGCAAACTTGCAGGTGGCACGTGGCGAACGAGGGCCTTCAATTCTTCTTATTTAAGATGAGACCTATGCCCAGCAATGCAATGTTGAAACGGTTGATGACTTGGGTTAGTATTTAAACTGGATCTATTTCTAATATTAACACATTGATATAAATACTAGATAAACCTGCAGGGAATCATATTTATAATGTTTCCTGTCTTCTATCCTGTCAGGTTCAGATAATGATGTGTATGTATATGTGTACACAACGGGCAAGCTCGGAAGATTCAAAGAAGGTAGTGAGATCCTTACAGAAGTGCATTTGATGCTATAAATGAAAAATAAAATGAAATAAAAATCGTTTTTATGTACTTGCCATTTCCAAAAATTCTCCAGTAAGTATGGAAGATTTTCGATACAAAAGTTACATAACTCAAAATATTTACGGGCTCGAGCTACGCTCATTACACCCCCGTTAATAATATAAGGTGCTTAAGTGTGACAGAAAGAGGTCATAAGAGGTCATTAATAAGATAGAAATGACCGCGCGGTGTCGTTATCGCCAGCTATTGGCGCTGAGCGTTCTAAATCAATTTTTTAATTTCTTTCCCCTTTAGTCGACGTCGTTATATACATTTATTTTGGTATAATAATATCACAGTATATTTTAAGACCTTATATGTATAGTTTAAACGTTAGTTAATAACTTTAAGCTTGATATACTGTTTCTATATGTGTTTGATATTATTATTTTGACCCCAAATATTTTATAAACTACTTTTTAAGTGATAGTAAAAATTTCAGTATCAGCTATCATCAGCAACCCGTTAATCATTTCGAAATCGGCCTCGGGTCTCCTCTCAGAATGAGCAAGGTTAATGCCAAATTCTGCTATACTATGGTACTGCTATGCGTTTAAACTATAGTTTAAGTTAAAATTGATAACCTAACATAAATTGCAAAAATAATCAACCGGAGATTTGTATCGAAAAAAACTTCCATGAACGTCTATTTCGCTTCAATAAATGTTTGTCACACTGACGTCCTCAGCGGAACTGATGATCACAGTGTTTTGAAACATTCACAATGAGGTGAGGAACATAATTCTAGTGGCGAGGAAATTCAATTGAAACCTGGCCAGTTCCCGGTCGATTGCGCACACAAGCGACGGTCGGCGGGCGTTCGCTCGCCAGCTCGTAAATTTGCGCGGCTCCATTGGGCACAGTCGCCGTTCAACTGGCTCCGTGAATTTGCCACAACGGAGTTTCTGTGCCTGCTGTACCATCAACTCGTTTTTCTGTTTCATTATTTTGTCAATTAACGAACGCAGAACCTTACTAAACTTTTTCGTTTTGCACAAAGTAAATATTCGTGGAATTTAACTTATTTATCCTTTATTGTTGGTAACAAAGGGCGGACTTAATGTCAAGTGGCAATTTTAGTAATTCGATAATGATCAAGGTGCTTTGCTAAGGTTAAAAGTTAAGTATGTTTCGAAAAATTCTATACTGATCATGATTTATTTGGTGTTAAGTTAGAGGACATAAGTATATATCGAGAAGCAAGACAGTAAATGGGTATCGTTTGACCAACTTAGTATGAAAAGGAAGGCGTATCTCCATCGAAAACGTTAAACAGACCAATTTGAACCCTCAATTTGTTCCCGACGTCCGCCGCACTGTCAAAGGTAACTGTAGAGGCGCCGGCGATATTGAATAAAGAGAAACGCGTCAGCTATGTTTAATGCTGCCCACGAGCCATTGACAAGGGTTCTGCTTATCTGTTTCAGTCCACATTCGCCCTTCGTGTACTAACTTCGCTAAGTTTATTAAACTCTTCACCACTGTACAGACGTAAAGTTCCACTGTTATTTATGTACTTACATTTCGTTTTTATTTCGTCGATCAAATCGGAGAGGTCTTGAAAGAAGTTTTTTAGGATCATAGTAGAGCAAATCTGTAGTCTGCCTAACTTCTTGGCAAATATGGTTTGATTATTTCGAGTTATAGAAGTTAAAACGTCTTCTTCAACCATCTTTAATTTTTTTGGCCTCAAATACCAAGTTAGCTTCTCCATACAATTATCTCCCAACAACGACTTACATCGTATAAATATTTGCCAACAGTCAGCATAGCGTTCATACGAGTATATAAGCTATTGGGTAAATACCAATATGTTTATATGTATACGCAAGGAGCATTATTGCCTTTTAGATTTTTTGTGTTTTTATGGCAATAGGCTCACCATCTATTGCATCGGACTTAAACGTAACTGGTGCAAAGTGGGAGTGTACTACACTCCTCTGTCTACCCCTTCGTGGATTGCAAGCGTGATGTTACATATATATTTTTGTGTTTTATTAGGATATATTTGTACGCCATTAGGCTTAAACAATAATTCGATTACACTATCATTCAATGTTAAGCACGAACGATTGACAAGGGTTAGGGGTTATCAATGGAAATTCACCTCTGTCGACTTTCAAACTAACGCTCTCCATACACACCGCTTCAGTACATTATAATTCCTAACCGAAATCGTTTAAAATATGAATTTCAGCATTTTAGGGGCGTTAATAAAGCAATATCGCATTTCATTCTGATTTCGATGTTCTAAAATCAGTGAAAAAATTTAACTTGATTTAAATGCCCTTATAATGTCGATATGCTCATTAAAAATCATTTAGCGGGCAAATTTAATTGTACCCTCATTACAAGTAAACACAACAATATGCCCTTTCACAAGGGCGATACGTGCGCGCTCTCGATTTTATGGGCCATAATGATTTTGTAAACGACATTCGGAGCATTTAGGGAAATTTTAGCGGTCGACAGATATTTTATGGGAAATCATTAAAATTGCCCAAATGGTGCCGTCTCAAGTCCAAGGTGATGAAGGGATGCTGAATGTCTCCTGTCATTTGAAATTTCAGTATCATTGATGTTATAAATTTCTCATCTAATAGCTAATGAAATGTAAGGTCTTCAATCGTTTCAGAGATTTGCACAGACTTCTTGCATTAGAAGTGTACATTTCTTTAAGAATATTTTGTATCTAATATTAGCAAATGGCCTTTCTGGTTAAAGTGCAAAATCTTTAGCAATAGGACTCCCTGACTGGTAAATCAGCTTCGATATTGAACCATGAGATGTTTTTGTATGAAGCAAGATAATTTGTTTTATTTTTGGGCTATAAATTATGTATAAACATAGTTTTGTACTTTAGAATAAATTTATATTCTGTAATCTATCCGTAGCACTGACTTTGTTTAACATAGTGATCAAATGGTTACGTCCGAGCGGTTCAAGAGAATAATTATCATTATTATTATTGATAATACTATCAAAAATGTTAATTCATGTTTTGTTCATTTAGTTACAGTTTACACATAATCAGTGTAGTACGACATAGATGCGGGTAGATTTAAATGAATACGTCACATTAACCGACTCCAATCGGCGACGGTCATTCAGCAAGTGTATTGAGGCACTTATTTATTCGCATGTGCGCTAATCCGAGCGAGCACCGCCTCGCCGTGCCGTGCATACAGAATGCACTACTCAGTGCATGAGTTGCATGCAACGGCCGGCCGAAATGGACAGCGGTCGTCACCGGCCTACATACACTTGCAGCTGAGTAACAGACGCTGCATAGTTCAAAAGCCTTATTCTTTGTTTCATTCCAAAGATAAAGACTTCTACGCAAATTGAATCTTTCTAGCTATTGCAGGTTTATCTAAGATAAACGTAACATCACGCCTTTAATCCCCGAAAGGGTAGGCAGAGGAGTGTACTACGCTACCTGTAAGACGTAGGCAGTATACAAAAACATGCCCTAATATAGTTTCATATTCTCTTTACGCTAGCATCTGTGGCAGTCCCCACCCAAATGCGTCAATTATAGTGCATATATGCAAATGGAGGGTAGTTTAACAATGGTACTGCGAGAACATCAATTAGAACTGCCGCATGCCAGCGGCAGTGTTGTTTATGGCCAACATTGTTATTAGCTGCACCTATTGAGTACGGATTCGAAATCTCGTAAATAATGCGGTATTTTGGAACTCTATCCAAAGTTGCGAAATTTGAAATAGAGAAACTTTTCATTCCCTACCATGTTTTTTGATGTTATATACCGTTTGCACGCCGTTTAAGTATTGGCATAATTACTCACCTTCATCATTGGATTTTGATATTTATATTAGTCAAATGATTTAACTATAAATGATTATTACAATTGTTGTCCCGACGACTTTTCGAAAAAAATACCATTTATTCCAATTAAATACATCGATTTGAACTCAAAATATATAATTATAATTATTGCCTCATTATCATAAAAATGGTATATTGCACATTAAGCCAATCATTAATACAATATTGTGTCACATCCTGGGGAGGAGCCGCTAAGTCCCATTTGATTGAAGTTGAAAAGCTCAACGTGTCATACTTAAAGTTGGCTTCGGGCTTCCCCTTCGCCATCCTACCGTTGAGCTGTATAAAAATTGGGAAGTATTATTAATAAGTAAAATTTTTATTCTATGCGTTCTTCTCAAAAAACATTCTCAGCTTATGTACTCACCAGAATTAGTTTCAGATAAACGACAAAAGGGAAACATGCCCCCAATTATTATTCAAAACAGCCTCCTCACACAAATTCTATTGTTATCTAGGATGTTATCTCTATAACAAAATAAATAAGATACTTATTATATATATACCCGCTAAATAGGCTAGCTTGCAAATAGGTTGTTACCAACTATCTAAAATCCCTTACCTATCAGGAAACAAGATTGACTCCACTCTCTAAAATAACCTTTTAACCTCTTGTATCCATTTGTCCCATCATAATGCGTTTCCAGTTAATGATACTAACACACAAACGATCAACCTCCTTAACATTCACGCCTACATCTACATGCACGCACGGACACACACACGCGCCCACACACACACACACACACACACACACACACACACACACGCCCATGAACGCACACGTGCACTTTCACACACATATAAATTTTTACGTTTTACACGTTGCACTTTTAAGTTTTAATCCTATTGGCCTATAATTTGTATATGTTAATTACCTTATGTAATCTATTCTTACGAGTTGTTTTGTAATTCACGAGTCGTTTCGCAGGAGCGCACTGGTGACCTTTATTACAGGTTCGCTAAAAGCTTATTTCAGGCACCAGGCTCTCACTAAGTAAGATTCACTGAATAGCACCGTGTAACTAGATGTAAGAACTGAATAGTAACTGCCTTAGTGAGAACAAATAATTGAATACTTATTATTTATTACTAATTATGGCAGATAAGAATATTACGTCATTATGCCTAAGGCTTGTGCAAAGAGCACAGAATGTCACGTATCTCTACTCTTACAGTCCTGATATTCTTCATTTACATTCTTCACGCCCTTGCTACACGCACGCTGGGTTCGGATGGAAGATGGAAATGGCATGATTTGATTACTATCATTTTTTCTAATGATACAAATGAATCACATATAGCGCAGTATGAACTGCATTGTGAAACAATTTTCAAAATCGCAACTCATACGATTTGCAGAGCAATTCCTAACAGTGGGTGCTCCAACAATAGCGGCAGTCTAGCGTAGATAGATCTCAACTACACGCACAATGGGAGCTAGAGACTTGATTGTTTATTACTAACATTCATATTAGCGGGGGTTTTTTCGCTATTGTTTAGGTCAGCGCCCTTGCGGTTCCGTGATTGGGAATCGGGGGTGGGTGTGTGTGTGTGTGTGTGATCGTGTGTGATGGATGAATTGCTAGTCGGTAGTTACGATTTTTTTTGTTCATGTTACCCTCGGCACGGCGGTTAGATAGGGCATAATGGAGAATTGGCTTCGGTTCGATTTGTTTTTCGAACAACACGGAGCACTGTTTGAATTGGAAATCTTAATTTGCAGTCATCATAACGACTAAATTACGACGAATTAAATACCGTATTTTCTTTGGTGACCTCGTCGCCGTGTTACTCGATAAGGGTACTCGATACTTGACACCAAGTTAACATATTTCGCATTTTGCAAACTCTATTCACAAACAAACTAGTCGAGTGGCCTTATGCGCATGTCATCTCCCTTCTACACGCATACACCATCAATATCGCACACTTCGTATATGGAGACGTTCAAGGATGTTTCAGATTAATACTCGTACTCTCCTGAGTTCAAATCCTTTGAATCCTTAGGAAATATGTTCCGTTTCAAATTAAATATCACTCATTGTAACGGCGAAGGAAGGCATTGTGAGGAAATCTATACACCTTCCGTCATTATGCTCGCTAAGGTGTGGGACCTCTGCCTATCCGCAACCGGCGTGACGGATTATCTTACCACTTATAGTGAGATGAGAAAAAGGTCAAACATTGGAACGACAAAAGGGGATGATGATGATTATAATAAGAGTGCATTACGAGCTTCACTCAGTGCAACACTATCCATCATCTATGTAACACTCTTCATGAAGTCCAAATTGGATTTGAAATTTTAGTGGTAATTGTTCCTGGCCTGACTTTAGACGTCCCTGGATCAGCCTTTTAGATTTTTTTGTGTTTTTATGGCAATAGGCTCACCTTGCATGGGACCTAAACGTAGCTGGTGGAATGTGGGAGTGTACTACTACACTCCTCTGCCTACCCCTTCGGGGATTATAGGCGTGATGTTACGTTTGATAACAAACAAGTTTGCCAAGCGTTTAAATAGCAATTAACGATTGTCGACTTGCTTTAATAATCCTATATAGACCGCTTTTGAATGCTATAGCTAGCAGTCATTATCATTTATGACGCATATATAAATTTAATTAGACGCCATTAAATTTAGATAAAATTTGTAATCAGTAAGCAATATTAAAATTAACCAATAAGTCCAACAAAGATACGTTCAGCATCAATAAAGGAAAAAAATGTACAAATCGTTAGTATCTACCGATATCTCTAACAATAATAAATGATAAATACCAGTCCAACTCAACGAGGCAGTCAACAATCACGCGAAAGATAAAAAAACACTTCAATCCGTGTCTTAAATCGATATCCCCCCCCCCCACCTGGGACAGCGCGCCAGCAGCTACATCAAAAAGTAACTCCACGCCATCATTCATTACCGTAGAAACAAAAGCAGTTACCGTGCCCCTGAATATTTTACACGCCATTCCGTGGCTTACGGATAGCAATTTGGCGATACGTCCCGCTAAGGGAGAGCGTTATGATGCCCCGTTTTAATAAAGTATGCATGGCGTTGTATTGACGTGTTGTGTGCGAATTGGGAACAGCGCCATCTATCATTGTCGTGTGTGAACTAGTTTCAGTGGACATCATTTACACATTATGAACTAAGGGATTTGTGAATAAATCTAGGTGTCTTTGAAATGTAGCGAGAATTCATTGCAATGTTTACAATTTAAAGAGCTATTTTAATTGAAAACTAACATGTTACAGTGTGTTCATAGAATTACACGAGTAAGCGAATCGCTTTAGTATTCATTACTTTAAATTTCAATGCAATATCTTCAATGCTACAGTTCGTAAATCAATACTGGAAGTAATATTACATCTCTGCTATTCGACGCGAGATGGCGCAGACTGTAATCACATTAAGGAGACAAAGCGCGACGCTTTCTACCGCCGCACACAACAATCTGTAGTATCGCGGAATGCCAACATATTTTATGGTCTTAATTATAATTTGTAACATAAAAAAAAAATTTAGGGAGTAGGTAGAAGATGTTTTTTAATTGTAAATTTAATATATCCTACATACAAAATAATTGAAATTCCTACTATTGGATAATGCATTATCCTTCTAAATAATCATATAAAGATACCACACAAGCCATTATAAGGTTTAATCGGTGTCAGTTTTTTAATAGATCGGAACTGTTGCAAGTGTGATCAGTATTGCTATACAAAAGTTTTGTACTAATACGTACGCTTCGCAATACAACTGTCGTGTATAACACTTCACTTATTTTCGCCACTCGTCACTAGATGGCGCAGAACGCAATCACATTAGCGGCACAAAGCGCCCGCTCGAACAGTGCCCACAATGAGCGCTAGTATCGCGGCGGAGCTTCGACATTTTTAATAGCTCGCTTTTGGATTTACAGCTTTATCTTATAGCTAGGGTTGTCTTTACTGTGATTTGTGAACAGTAGCAAACGAGAAGTCAGCGGTCACAAGTGGCCGCGATTGCCCATAGGTGCTACAACAGACTTCCAATGGGACTGCTGGTGTCAGATGGTCGTCACGTATATATGTCACTCTCGGTCATTAGAACAGGTTGGGATTAACTCAAATTGTATCTATTTCTATGGCGAAGGAGATGATTCCCGTTAGTGTGCAAGCCACATACATAATATAAACTGGTATCTCATTGAACAGTTCCGTGAGGAGATTATAAACCGGCGTGTAATATGGAAAAAAGTCAAAGCCGTTTATGCCACATAGTGTCATTATCAATATGATGTATCGCAATGAGAAAGTTTCGCAATTAAAAAAGTTTCAAAACAAAAGCCGATCGAGTGGCAGCCCTAGCCGAGAGAGCATCGTTTGCAGTCGCCACGCCACAATGGATTGCAACTTTACCTGCATAACACAGATCTACGCACCGGTGGGTTCACTGCGACAAAAAGATTTCAAGAGGGATTGTGAAACGTGATATAAGAGTATATATACCTGGAAGCCTTATCATTTTATAGGCATAACTTATATAATTATTATTATATTGTCACGCCAGGTCCCTTATGGGAATGGTAGAGAGCATCGAGAGCCAAATATCCCTTTTTTAACAGATCTAACGAGATCTTTCCACATTCAACAATCTTTCCGTACACACATGTATTAAATACAAATAAAATAATACCTAAAGTAATAAAAGCTTGTGTATAATAAACTCTTTTCATTCTGCATAATTTTATCAGTGTTTTCTTGAGGATACACAATAGTTAGAACGCTTGAAGGGAACGCACACGCGCACG
>DWME01008428.1:0-11727 GCA_018244795.1 Parelbella ahira ahira
CATTAAGCCGGGGTGGGTTGAAGTAGAGCCCTGACATATCTTACAAAATATTGATAATGTTTCAGCTTTATACATCTTAGAGAATTTGAAAATATTTCGAGAGCTCTAAATTTTAGTACTTTGCTCTCGACTATTTATATCGTTACAAAAATTAGTGACGCAGCTTAAAATAGTTATCTTATTGTCTTAGTTTATCGGCTCAACAAAATATTGGACCATATACCTATACGAATATTTACCATTTCTTCGGTGTAAGCATCCATATAACTAAAAGGGTAGATAAGAAAATATGCATCTTTGTACCCACTTAAGAAATGAACTTGCAGTAAGTAATGGAATTCAGCTGTCCCGCCTTCCAAATGCCTGAGTCACTTTTGCCATCGTTTACTTGAAAAATATACATATAAAATTATATATAATTTTATCTTCCTAGTTTTGTAGATAGTTCAATCTCTTTTCGCATTAGGTGAAACAAATGAATGAGGGTACGCCTATTGTTTATCTCACATTTTATTTTTCTTCATTGTTCTAGATTCATCTCATTACCGGTGGCAAAATGTAGTTCAGAGATGTGGCCAGATAAAAAAAATAGATTTTTGAAATATGAATGTCACTTACCAACTGTAAACTGTCTTTGCAGTGGCTGTTTAATCTATCTAATATTTGCTATACTTACCTTGATATTTCTTACATATGTTATACACATCCACACTCTAAATCATAGGTAGGTGTGTAGGTAACACATAATACAGATACAATTCCGCGTCTCGGAAATACATCACGAAAGTGGCGCGAACCTGAATTTGAACCCAGGACACCCCGAGTAGGAGTATGAATTCTAAATCACTAGGGTGTCACTCTTGTGAAGGATCTAAAAGGCAAATCTAATTTTACTTAACAAAGTGACCCGACCTACTTTAATCTGTGCCCCGAGAGAAGACAATGAATACAAAATACTCCGTGAAATGAACAAAGCATGAACAAGCATTCACAAAGTTACCGTATAAAAATAGTTTACTGCAAAAACTTAAATTATGACCACAGCGCAAATTTGTGCCAGAAGTTGTTTCAATTAATTCGTTAACAAGTTTCTGAGAAGCTTTTGTTTGTCTTCAACCTGACCGTCGCTTACAAACAAAAAAGGAAAGCTTTTCGATGTATTGAGTGTTCAATGTTTTTCATTGTATTTTAAAACTATTACATACTCTTATTAATTATATATGGGATGTATATTTTTTTAATTGGATAGATAATAATGTGCTTGTACAATATTTTATTAGCTCAATCAGATCTTTAAGTTAATGAGTATCGATAGAATAAATTCAATACCATTACACTAATAATGTTAACTATCGTATTTCGTTCCCATAAAATATAATATCAATACCGACATATGTACTTACATACATACGTTTGTACCTACATATGTATACACGCCAAGATTATGAAAAAGAGAAAATAGTCATTTCTAAAGTGTTGACGGGGTCGTACCGAACGTATCACAGATATAACATAAACAAATTAAGTAATTTCATAAATTTTATTCTATTTACTTTTATCAATTATAAAGTAAAAAATTCATTTTATCTATCTCAGACAATATTTACAGGCTTTTAAATTGATTCACGTCGCAATAAGATTTTATCTCTATTCCTATGTACGGAATTCAAATAGAGCACTCATCGAAAAACAACCACAGTTCATAATTCTCTACCATTTTGCATGTGTGGCTGTTTGTGACGCAGTTATGTAAGGAATGACTAAGCAACGTTGTTGCGCGAAAACACTTCAGATTATTGGATTCCGCACCCTTGCGCTTATCTCCACTTAATACTCACTGAATTAGCTTGGTGGAGTGTGCTACAGGACTCCTTCAAATACTCCGGAGAGATTCTTCAGAGAATTTTATCATTTTGTGCTTATCTACGTATAAAGTCTAAATTACTTAGACAAATTGTGATATAACGGCATTTTCTGTTTTTGTTGTTACGATACCATCGGACAGGATTCTTTCGGGACAGGTAGGGAGCAAAACTCTCTACTCTTTTAGAATTGACGTGCTTTTTCTAAATTATTATCATATTATCAGGTCATAAAATTTCTCGCATTCCTTATGCAACATCCAATGACTGGGTACTGAGCAATGTCGATTGATATACCAATATCATTTAAACAAAACTAACTGGACAGCCTCGTTGGTCGAGCGGTTGCAAGCGCGACTGCCAATCGGGAGGTCCTGGGTTCAAATCCCAGGTCGGGTACTATTGGATTTTTCTAATTTAGAAATTCTAGTAGTGCCCGGTGTATGGCAATAGGCTTACCATCTATTCCATAGGATTTAAACGTAACCGGTGAAATGTGGGAGTGTAACTACACTCCTCTGCTTACCCCTTCGGGGAATACAGGCGTGATCTTACGTTACTTTTAAATAAAACTAATATGTCATTAACAAGAATTTATTTACTACGTACACCCTTTTATCGTTCCACTGGTGGACACGGGCCGCCTCTCAGAATTAAAAGAACTAAGATCGGAGTCTGTTACATTAGCTAAGTGCGGGTTAGTAGACTTCACGCGCTTTGGAAACCACGAGGAACTCTGACATATGCATCTGTAAATTCGAAATGTTGTAATATAAATAAATATAGGAATTTAAATATACTCGTATGCTCGCTGTTCATGCCTCATTGTATCAGGAATCGCTTTCGCTCGTGACTTGCTACGTCTGTCATACAATACCATGTACATATTATACTTGGAAAGCGGAGAAGTAGAGCGCGCTCCCAGTGCGGTGCATTTTACACTTTTACTGCGTATGCAGCGTGAATCCGGATGCATTTGTTAGATGCACTTCATATCGCAGCGAGTTAATTGGTAGTCCGCTATGATTTATGGCTCTAATAGAAGCAACGAAGATTAAAATCCAGTAAACTAGTTAGTTTTGCTTCAATTTTCCAGTCTAAATATCATTAAGTCCGTACTTAAACTTAAATTGACTTACTGCTTTATTCCGCATCGCTTAGTAAGTCACTAAGTACTGTAATTATTTACTGTTCTGTGTTATTAATGTGTACAAACAATGCAAGTTTTATTATTGCATATTTTATTCAGCTTCCAAAGTATTTAATCAGTTTTAAACGTTATTCGATAAATATCACTCGTTTATAAGCAATTAAAAACGAATACCAAATCAAATAAAGCTTTCAATCGTTATGCTAATTTCAAAAGCGTTTTTCCAATGCTATCCGAATTTGTTCTATACCTTTTGCATATTCAAACACATGTTCAATTAAAAATGTTATGGTATCACGGAGGTAGAAAAAATATATCCATATTGTCATATGGTGTTATGACGTGCTGGAACATTTATTCACCATAAATATTGAAATTCCATCTAAAATAATAATAATAATAATCGACCCATTTGTCATTCCACTATTGGAATATGGGTCTCCTCTCATATTGAGAGGATTATGACCATAGTCTGCAACGCTGGCCAAGTGCGGGTTGGCAGACTTCACGCACCTTAGATTTTTTTTTGTTTTTTTTAAAATCCAAAGTGTGCAGATCTTCTTACGATGTTTTCCTTCACCGTTAGCAAGTGATATTCAGGCTTAAAACGCACTTTTGTAAAGAGGTGCGCGACATGGATTTGAACCCAGCACCCCCGGAGTGAGAGGCTGAATTCTTAACCACTGGTCTATCACCGCTTTTTGCCATCTATTTATTGTATACCAGGAATTATTATGCAATTTCTATCAACGTAATTAGTTTTCGAACCATTGTACGAAGAGGTTTTCGACTCAAAAGGACGTTGAATGCTAATTCTGAGCTGCGATTTTATATGCACTTATAAATTTAATGGCGGAATTTAATTATGAGTAGAAAAGCTGAAACAGTGTTTCTAGTTACACGAATTTTTAAAATGTTTGATGTTTCTTTCAACTGAGTAGTAAACGAGTAAACAACAGTTACCACTGACCGATACACCTCGTAGATTTTACAGTCTACTTCGAATAGGATCTACGACTAGAAGCGTCAGTGTTAGTGAGTTCTGTTAGTTAACGCGACTGTTAGTTAGTTTTTGTTACGGGACTGCAGGACTGGAAATAGGGCAGAAGTCAGTTTAATAATTTATTGTTAATTTTAAACGATTCATTTGGTACACCAGCGGTCGGTTTATGAAAGTGTATACAAATATAAACATTTCGAACAAAAGCGAAATATTAGGTAGCGGCTATAAGTCATTAAAACAAACCTCGGGAAAGTCCAAAATTTTCCCGGAAATGCTTTACATATATTAAGCCAGTACATCATTATTTACGTATATCATCTATACTCATGAAACGTTTGACAATAAAACACAACAACGTAAGTCACGTTAATGCTCAATATCGAAAAAACACAACACATTGTTGTAAGATCTCCGAGATCATTAGCACTGTCAACGACATGAAACGATGAAACAATGAATGAAACATTTCGTTTTTATTACAAATTCTATGTAATTACGGAAACGTCAAGAAAGTGTTCTTATTAACAAAAAAATATTCACAGTATTGTTACTTCTCGATCTTGCTTTCGCAAATTGATTATAAAGTCAGGTTTACATACCTCCTCGATTACTACTGTTACCAGTTTCATTGAAAACCTTTGCTGGTGTGCACAGTATATAGAAAAGGAGAGTCAGGTATAGATACATAAATGCGTGGCACATATTGAAAAGGTAGCAATGATAATCTGACGTATGCTGATGACGAATAGTTAGATCGTCAATTGATATTGTAATCTTAGTTGTGGTGTCTCTGCTTACCACAAACTATGTACCTACTACTAAAAAAAATGCTAGTACTACAATTTGTGAACAGAAATACGAGTAAGTCTACTGTATACGCTTCTAAAAGTGGTACTCAGGATAAAAAATGTTATACTTTCACAAATTACCGGAGCTTGTGTTTAATCCCGCTTCTACAGACCCTACTAGCGTCAGTTACTACTAATTTATGGTTATGATATCATCTACCCCGTTAGCCAATCCCGAAACGACGACGATGGAATCAAAGAAAATAGAGAAAGAAAGAAAAAAGAATTTATTTTGCACATTTTAACAAGTCTTATCACAATTGTGAAAAAGTTGCTGTTGTTTGACATTTATAAACTGAGAATAAGAAAATAACCGGTTCACAGTAAAATATGTTTAAAAGATGGCATTCATTTTGCACTTCGAGGTATATTTATTTCATTCTAGATCCGTCTTCCGCATTATGCAGGGCTATTTCCAATAATAATATTATTTAGTGGAGTAGTCGGCGTTTCTGAATTGCAATAAGCAAAATTTCCTGAAACAACTGTTCGATTTCTACAAAGCAGACGAAGCTTTAACATATTTATCAACCTAATAATGTAATTAAACTTGACCAATTAAAAACGTCTTGCTCTCATTGAACACGGAGTTGATGAACCGTTTCTGATCGCCGTAATTATAAATTCAAAGTACGCTTCGCTTGCTTTGTAGAAAACGTCTAAGTTTCCAAGTGCTAGAAGCAGGTGCAGTGTTAGAACTTCCACCGTTCCGCTTCAGAAGAAAACTTTGATAATCTTCAAAGTATTTGTAAAGTCAAATAAATTTTATAACATCTAATATCGACTGCCATATTGATTTTGTGGCTGTAAGCGCGTTTGCTGATCGAAAATTCCTGGCTTCTATCCCTGCGATGGGCAAAGTATAATTAGGTTTTTCTAAATTGAAACTGTCGGCACTATAACGGAGTCTGGATTTATGGCCCGCTTTATAGCAAGAGGATTATCCACTTTTCCATTGTGGAACGTATAACATAACTGATAAAACGTGAGTCTGAATGAGCCACATCTACCTACCCCTTTTGAGAATTACAGACTTGATGTTACGTTGAAAAATCTAACAATGGAATAAGATTACAGCTTGTGTAGTTATCATGTAAGTATCACGAGATGCAATGTATTCAACAGCAAACCTCATCATAAACTGATTAGCCTTGTTCAGGCACGCGTGCAAACAATGATTTATTATCGTTTTCTGTTATTCGTAGCTCAACGGTAGCTACGCTAGAAATGCGGCAAGATACAGAGATTATACTTACAAGCATAATATTAGCCAATATTTTACAAGCACAAATATATTATATTTAATATTTACTTTTTATCAATGAAATAAACCTAAAGTAAAACATATTATTGTGTGTAAAATATCTATTAAGAGTTAATGTATAGTTATAGGTAGTCAGCTTACAGCTGGTCTGTATTTTATTCATATATGTATATGTAGTACCTAAATACCAACAGATATTCTGCTTACAGTTCGGTTTTATATTCAATCAGTAAGTTCGACTAATAGTATGTTTATACACATTAAAATAATAATGTTAACTTTTAACATAATTCAGAAAAAAGTGCAATATGTTGAAAATAAATTAATCAAGCAAATAGAATTGTATAGTATAGTTGAGTAATTATTACTATCGAGTCCAGTATGCAGATTAAGCGATCAAAATCCTAAATTCACTGGACTGGAGAATAACTTTTAAAACAAAAAATAATCCGATAGTAGTTCTTATTAAGATTGTTAAACATTATAGAATGTTATTAGGTGTCCAATTGGAAGGGTTAGTAAATATAACAATACGAATATGTTGATAAACACAAAATTATGGGGAAATATTAATAGATGAAAGCTTTTTCACCTCTGAATCTATTGGAGATGACAAAGTTCTCATAGATTTAAGTTGGAATAGCTAGAAGTAATGTGAAAATTGTGATGTCAAAATCGAAGATGAAAGTAACTTTAGGCGCGTCGTAAGTAATTAATAGGAAAATTAATAATACATCAAGTTAAAATTGTAAAAGAAATCCTGTAAATGTACACAAATGAGCGATGTAGCATTCTTTTAAAATCATACGTTCTTTTATTTGGATTTTAAATAGTAACTAATAAATATGGACTGATTTATGTAACCGCTTCAGGGAATTGTCGGCGTGATGTTACGAATATTTCGTTCGATAAATACGTGTTTTATATTATTATGTAAAAACAAAAGTGTAACTATTTTGTCTCGTGGAGGATTGTATTTGTTTCAGAACTCAGTTACGACTTAATATTCGTGTTACCGTAGACAAAAGGGTTACAAGCAAGTTTAGAAGACAAAACAAAGTAAAAGTATGTTAACGCAGTGAGCTTTTACCATCTTAGGAAATTAGATTTTTTTTCAAGAAAAAGGTTCCGTGCCAAAAATATCAAATAAGTACGTATTGTTTCCTTCAGTTATTCTCTTTGAAAAACTTAGAGCTACATTCTTTTTCGGTATCGATACACGTATCAAATACCTACTTACGCGATTCTCGGAATTTCTTTCAGAACTCTTACAAAGAAATTCGCAGGTTTCGTTATAACCGGAATGTTCAAAAATGTTAGCCTTTATTATTGTGGTAGAAATAAAGAAGAAAATATGAATAATAATAAAAGAAAAGTAAACTGAAGATAAAAGTAAAAATATTGCCGAGAGTAAACATCGTAAATAATTTACATGAACAAGATCAAAGCCGTGTTATGATTTTAAATGGGAATTGTTACCAAATCTAACTTTATACATATAGATGTTGAATATACATGTATATTGCTAAAAAAATTGTCGACTACTAACATTTTTATTAATTGTTTTTTATGTCCTTGAATTAGCTTCCTTCCTAAATACATTCATGTAGCTCTATCATTAATTTTCAGCATTATATTTTTTAATCAACTTTTCATAATCCACTGTTACTCAACTCACCTCATTATCAATCTCATTTGCTCTGACGAACCCGAAAAGCAGAATCGGTAATAAAAGCGCGATCTTCATTTTGTGTCGTTATAAGTCTTTTCACTTCACTAGCACTTAGTGCTGTCACTGTAGTTCGATTTATTGTTATAATTATAACGTACACACGCAGGGTGTTAACTGCAGTACTTAAATAGTATGGAGCAAATGCTAGAACGCACCAAGAAATACAGTTTTATATGATTACGCTTCACTGAACTCGGCGTGGGGAACGTCTCCGTTTAATATATCGTCAAGTTCGTTTATAGGCGCACCGTTTACAATATTTTTGACTGAATTTAGTTTAGATTACTAATGTGGATGTTAATTTGCATAATTAATCATATTATAATCAAAATCGTTGGGTAAATTAGATAAGTGAAAAAATTTGCTCCAACAGTCAAACACGATGTTTCCATCAATGACGTAAGGGCAATTTGTTAAATTCACCTGACACATGTGACTAATAATTGCATTGCTTTTTTAAGGGATGGTACGTAAAAATATATTTTTGCCCAAAAATTTTCATATCTTTTATTATTTATACCTTTCCATTAAATGGTTTTATTTTTATTATATTGGTTATTTTTCCTATGTGTAATTCCGTCATTTTTCTTTTTAATTTTCTGTGTATTTTTCTTGACAACTGACTAAGTAACCTACTGCGCTAATTGTATAACTTTCACACGTTTTTCCACCTGTATCCAATTGTGAAAATGGCATCATATTTCTTTAATACTTTCGCCCTTCTGATGTATTGAATTGTTTTTCTATCACTGTAAAAGTTGTCTTAAAGTCAGTTCTTTTTAAAGTTCGATAACTGCTATGAAAATACAAAATGTACAAAAAGAAACTTTCGACCAAAATGTCTAAAATAGTGTTTTTATAATATCTTCACGTTTTGAGGTCTGAGGAGGCTATTTTGTCCATTTTTATAATTACTAGTATTTCCGTGCATCTGTATATGTGTGTGTATGTGTGCATGTAAACCTTTAATAACTTTTAAACAGTTTAACCAGTCGGAACCTTATAAAATGTTTAGCAAGAAAGAAATTGTAATTTAACAATAATATATGAAACGAAAGTCATTTTTATATTACATGTATTCAAAAACGTCGCATCCAATATCAAATAAGATCCGATATGAGTGACAGACGTGATATTACCCTAAAGCATTAAACGGGAGTGCCTTTGGTTTTCTCCTCCCTTCAGTAAAGCCAATCACAAGCATACGCTTCAAAAGGAATTGTGGTGATATTGTACCAGATATATTGCAGTGATGGCATGTATGTTTCTCTTATTTCTTGACAAATATCATCGAAATAAGCGTTTGGTAGTTACAATAGGTAGTGTAAACGAGTATGAGATATTGAAGTTTTTGGATTTAAAAAAACTTATGGTGAAGCCTAACCACCAGAAAATTCGTGTTTTACTTGCATCATTAATGAAGCTAGGTTTTGTTGTTATTTGAATATACCTATATAATTTTGAATTTACAGACCATATGACCTTACAGTGCTTAGCACAAAATATGGTAATAAGATTTCAGACCTAGATACTGTCTTTTGATTCTTCTTATATTCTATATAGAAGTAGTATTATTAATTATCAGCCAAATATATATATCTGAGAGAGATAAAGGAAAATAGCTTCTTTTCTGGATTTTAAACTTCACTGAGCTGGATAAAGAGAGCAGCTTCTGGCAGTCGACGAATATAATTCCACCCGGCCATAATTCCACCCGGATGAAGTATGAAGTAACTGGCACTACTTGTCCTCCATAAAAAATCGTTTCGTTTCGCAACATTATCACAAGTCTTCCGCTAAAATATCAAGTATTTGACAATGCTTTGAAACATGCAATATTTCTTTGTTCATACAGGACCAGTGTTACTTCGATGTCAAACATATTTTTTGCGGCCAACTCATAAATACACTCGCGTGAGTATTCAGCATACAACCGAATCCACGAATAGTCAGAACTGAATGTCGATTTCCTTTAGTGTATTAATTGATAACTTCACAATTTCACTTTATAAACAAAATTTTAATTTTGGCCGTTGTCTATTGCCCTCTCCTGACTCAAGGGAAATTTCATTATCAAGTTTTTTTTTGTACTGTTAGTAATACGACTCCTTTCAGAATGAGAAAGGATCAGCCTATAGTCTGCTATGTTAGCCCAACAATAATTTTATTCCTACAGACAATTTTGAGATGTCTTCAACAGCCACTCTTTACGACTCGTTTGGAATTCTGTTGATATGAAAAGAATACCTAAAAGCAGCCTTTCCCAAAATACCTTTCGGACCCTCATTGAGTGAGTTTTAAATAAAAATAGGATCTTTGAAGGTCTTCTAATAATAAGCCCCCTTGAAGTCAGTCATTATTTATAATGAGCCTTGACAATTGTACCCTTCAATTGAATTCTCGAAATTCTTACATGCGTACTTACTTGTATATACGAATAAGTACATATGTATTACGCATATAGATATACATATATATGTATTTGATTCTGCGTATATATCATTACAAAAATTTCGCATTTATTCCTTTCAAAATGGTTTTACAAGTTTGTAGGTGAGGATTTTACACAAAATTCGAAAAGTCACTGCACTTGTTACCTAAAAAAATAAATTAGGTATGTGTTGTCTTCGTTTGTGTCCCTGGCGCACATAAAGAAGAGAATCGAAGACTGAGGGTATGAGTGTGTGGAGTTGTAATTATAATATTTTTTCATCTTATGACTACTATAAATTTACTCCGTTTCGATCTTACAAATCACGGTGAGCATGTAATGCTTTGAATATATGTAAGTTTATTTAGAATAAATTTTGTTTTTTTTTTATCGATATGCTACTCTGCCGTAATGTAACATAGGAGAAAAAGCTTTCAAACTATTCGACGATGTATCACCTGCTAACACTTTTCAGTTATATAACTCCCACGAAGTTTCATTTCTGCAAAAATCAAGTAACGGGGACAAGCGTTGTCCTACGTGGATATAAACGGATGAATATCTGGCCTCCATAATGACAAGCAGATGCCATTGTTGTCATGTAATTCGTCTGACAAATGGTTTTTGAGACCCTCAGCGGTCCACCCATTGTTGTATTCACCACAATGACTGCGCGGCTCTTGGTGTTTAATTAACTGTTCCAAATGACAAATCTCGACAATATTCTTCACTTAATTCAAATTCTTCATCCTCTTCCGTCGAACGCTTGCACTTGTAGGGAATCCAGTGAATTGTTAAGAAACCAAGCGACCATAGCTTTTTGAAGAGTACAGTACTATTAATAAGATATTGCATTTTTATGTATAATATGTACCTACTGTTCAGATATTCGTCATAGTCTGACATAGGTACCTAATCACACCTCGCTGGACAAATTTCAATAGTAATGCCTATTTTTTTTATAATTGCTACGTGTCTAGGTGGGTTTGACGTTCGTTAACTAATGAACGTGAGCTTTTTTCCTACTGATAAAAAATAAAGAAAGTCGATATCGTAAATCTTGAATCCGCGGCAATGCAATGCTTTCACTTTAATATTCAAGTGAAGACTATGGTAAACAGATTTCACTGTTCTATTGAAATGGTCGCTGTCCCACCTCAGAATCACATGGTGCACTAACAGAGCGAATACTGCCGCTATATATACGTAAATATTTTGATTTTAACGTAGGATATATTTATGTAATGAAGTAGGTACATGTGTTGGTCTCTATTTAACCGTAACCTGGTCTCAATGTAATAAAACTAGTTTGATTTTAAAATAAACAACACATCTTTTCCAACGAGACTGCTAAAAATATAAATTTCTACATATATTACTATTTATTAGGTAATTTTACACGCAGACATAAAAGAAACATTGTGCACGCATGCCCAG